>PVLA01006726.1:41107-118048 GCA_004027455.1 Hydrochoerus hydrochaeris | reverse complement strand
AGCACCCCCCCCCCGTCCCCTGCCTTGACAGGAAGGAAAGGGCCAGGTGACAGGACCAGGCCTGCAGCCGGCTCCTGCAGCCCAGAACAAAGTGGGGTTAAGGAGACCAAATTACAGGGGCCTCTGCAAAGCAAGGGCCTTTGATGGCCATGGGGCGTGGGCTGCATGGGACTTGGGCACTTCTCTACCCCTGTCCTCCTGTCCAGGCCTCCCTGCCAGGGAGCAAGCTGGCACAGGATGGCATTGTGGGAAAAGAATAGAAAAGCTTTGTATGGATTCCGTGCAACGGCCTCCATAGCATAGCTTTAAGAAGTAGAAGTGCAGAACTATAAACATCAAAAACCACCATTTGCGTCAGGTGTAATGGCGCACACTCAGAATCCCAGCACTCAGGAGGCTGAGGCAGGAGGATTGCTGTGAGTTCGAGGTCAGCCAGGGCGATAAAGTGAGTTCAAGTCCAGCGTGAACTGCAATGCAAAATGTTGAGGTAGTGAACTGTCTCAAAAAGACAAAAACAAAAAACCCAGAAAACTACTGCTTGTGTTAAAGGGGAGAAAATCAACCCCTAAGTTTGTTTTTATACCAACACGCAATGTCTGAAAGGTAGGAACCAGCAGCACATAGACCCCACACACACACCCCGGAACTGACTCCAGGGACAGGAGGGGACTTCTGTGAGCTTTTGCACCTTTTGCCTGAATTACCCACTTTGGAGATAGAGCACAACTGAAATTTCAAACAGTATGAAGACAGGGACCCGGGCAGGAGCAAGAGAAGGGCAGAAGGGAAAGGAGGAGCGGAGAGCTGTGGCTTTATAAGTCCCCTCGGCCCTGTCCCTGCACTCCCTCTTTGCCTCCTTCCTCAATACCCTTTTGAGGTTGTTACGATCACTGTCCAGAGCCACAGAAAGGCGATGATCTTCTCCGGGTCATCGAGCTAGCAGGTGGCAGAGCTGTCATTTAAAATGCACACTCCAAAGCTCTGAACCGTCTTGTTAGCATATGCGTAAGAGTCCGTTTAACCCTCCAGACGGTCTCAGGAGACGGTGATGGTTTTTCCCCCCTTATCTGAGGTGTGTGTGTTTAAATACAGTGGTTACAGGAGGGGACACATGGCCACTATTTACCCTCCCTTGGAACACACTTATCCTGTCATTCTCACCACCTTCTGGAGCAGTTCTGGAGTCCTCTTCTGTGAGTGGCTTTAGCAGTGGCATCATGGCTGCCTTGATGTCCTGAATCAGTTCAAAATGTTCACCTCTCATGGTCCTTTTGGCTCTGCAGGAGAGCAGGGCAGGAAGTCACAACGCCACATGCCCACATGCAGTGACCGAGGTGCCGAAGGCCACACCCCCGAGCTTTTCCGCACCTGCCTCTGTGGACGGCCCTGGGCAGCAGCAGTGCTGTACCTTGCTTCCTACAGATGCTCACAGATTTCCAGAAGCGCTGCAGAAGGTGTCAGGGAGGCTAGCCAAAGGGGGCGCTCTGCGGGGGATGAATGCAAGGTGTCTTTTACGGCAATAGACCGTGACTTTGATCACTCCTTGTAAACAAGAAAATAAAAGCCTAGAGAAACAATGCGACCTGTCCCAGGCCACACAGCCCAAGCAGAAAAAGAATCCCAGAGAGGACATGTGAATACTGAGGTCTGTCACCAACAGCTACACCTTTCATTTCAGAGGTCCTGCAGGCTCAGCGCCACAGGCCCCCAGCTTGTCCAGGGGGGAACTGTCCTGCTCTTCGGAGGCTGTTGCCGGCCTCCTTCCCCAGGGAGCACTCGTCGCCTTCCTGGCTGAGGCATCTGCTTCCCTCTCCCAGGGCTCACTGAGGCCTGGAGCTGTGCATTATTCTGTAAATGCAGGACGCAGTGGAGAGGAAGGCGGAGTGGAGGGCTGGGCAGGTGAGGGGTGGGTGGGTGGATGCACGGATGCACAGATGGACAGATGGACATCTTCAGAATCCAGAGGCAAGATCATTCTGACTCTAAATTAACGCTTCTCAGAGAAGAGACCTTTGAATGAAGTGTTACAGGATCGGTGAGGACAAGAGCAGAGAGCAGGGAGGCTCTGGGGAGAGGCCTGAGAGCACCCCGCTCTAAGGCACCGCAGGGAAGGCCGAGGGGTTTGGCAAGACCCACAAGCGAGCTGCGGCTGGCGGAGCACCAGAGGACTGCAGAGATGGGACCAGAAGGGTCGGCTGGAGCCAGCTGCAGTGAGCCAGGAGCCAGGTGACAGCGTCTGTGCTCCTCCACCCCGTGGGCAGGAGGCTGGGTAAGAAAGTGAACCGCTGTGCCTGTGTACCCGCAGGGAGCCTCGCTCTCCAGTCTCCACATTGGATGAGGAATTTACTTCAGATCTTACACATTTATAGAAACCTGAAATACCCACCCGGAGCGCCCTAAATTGCCCTGATTGCCAAGAAATCCTCTGGCTCTGGGTTCAAGTCCCAGCTCTTCCAGGGATCACGAAGGCAGGGGTTAATTCCACCTCAAGGGGCTCCAGGAAGTCACTTTCACATGGGAAACAATGAACAGATGCCACCCAGGTTGTGCAACCCAGTGGCCCTGCCTCAGAGCCCAGCGCCCCGGGGGTGCCGAAAGGGGGACTAAGGTCAGCAAGGCCCACCTCCCAGCGGTGACCCAAGCCTCACTCTGCAACGGTCAGGGCAGGGAGTGGCGTGTGGGACTGGGAGGCTGCTGGGAGTTGGGCCTCTGCCCAAAGCCAGAGGTGGTGCTGGGGGCTGGAGATGGGCCCTACCCCAGAGGAGGCAATGACTTCCTGCCCCCGCCTCTGCTCCTCTCTCCCACCACATGCAATCCAGCGGCTCCGGCCAGGCTTCCCACAGAACAAGCCCGGGAGAGGATCCAGTCCATGAGTCCTCAAGAGCATTAAAGGAAATAAAGCTGTGTCCCGCAAGAGAAGGTGACTTCTTGGTAAACTTGGGATTTGTCACTGTTTTTGCTGCATGCTGGGAACAATACCAGTGTGTCTGTCCTGAGCATTCTAGCCTCGCTGCCGGGAGATGGCCCCAGAGCAGGACTCAGATGACTGTTTGGGAGATGCAGCAAAGAGGGGCAGAGGAGAGAGAGGAAAACAAGACACCTCCTTCCCCACCCACACAAAGACGCCAAGCTCCTGATGAACTCACTCCCTTAGAGGTGGACATGGCGACTCAAGCAAGATAGCCAGCGCCTGTGTCAGAGCAGGTGAGGTGGCACACACCTGTCATCCCAGCACCTAGGAGGCCGAGGCAGGAGGATCACTGTGAGTTTGAGGCCAACCTGGGCTACCCAGGGAGAGCCTGTCTCAAAAACAAACAAATGAATGAACAAAAACTCCAAAAAGCTGGAACTGTGGGATTTCAGGTAGGACAGCTCACAGGGGGTTCCCGTCCTGCTCCCCAAGTCAGGCTCTATGGGTGACACGCATGGCACCTGGCTTCAGCCGCAGCCCAACTTTCCATGGAAGTTTGAGGAGGAGCCAGCAGGGAAGACACGGGGTCTGGTGTTTGCGGACCATCAGCTGCAAACCCGAAGCTTCCCCTGCCCTGCCCGGGCCGCTGGGATGGAGGGAAGGGCCAGGTGTGTGGCCTGAGGCCGTAGAAGAGAGCTCTGGAGACTGTGAGTGCAAAAACCGGCAAGAAAAATTCTCCAGAGATGGCTTCTCAGACCTGCCTAGATTTTCAAACTGTGTGCTGTTTCTTACGGCATTAGAAAAAAACAAAATAACATATAAAAGCCAATCTTGGGTTGGCCTGAAACTGGGAACACATCATCTGCAGACTTGGCTGATCCTGCCATCCCTGTGGTGTCTCAACAAAGCCGCCTCTGTCGGACCTCAGTTTCCCCAGGATGCAGTAGGTGGGGTTTCCTTCCTGTTCTGATCGTCGGTCCCTCTGTGTGAAACCAGTGCCATCACTAGGGCAGTAGAATTTCAGATGACTCTGCCATCTGCTTGTCATTTCCCTGTTTTCAACAGTGAAAAATGTTCTAGTTGGTGCACAGTGGTGTACATCCGTAGTCCTAGCTACTCAGGAAGCTGAGGCAGGAGCATCACTTGAGCCTAAGAGTCAGGCTGGGCCGCACAGAATGACCCGATGTTAAAAAAGTTTTTCACCTAGCACTTTTTAAAAAGGGTTTGATAGTGACATGATCACAACCTGCTTTATATAACTTATTTTTTATTTTTGGTACCAGGTATTGAACTCATGACCTCATGCTTGTCAGGCAGGTGCTTGTGCCACTGAGCTAAGTCCCCGGCCCACCTTTATATACTATTTTAATCCAGGGACAAAATCACCCTCTCTCTTCCCTAGCGGAAAGCAAGTCCCATGCCCCAGGTAACACAAATGAAAAGACTAAAATAAAGGGAACTTGTATGTCAGCAGTCACTCTGTAAGTCACTTGTATAATTCTGAACCCACAAACTCAAAAGCGTGGAATTCCAGAACGCCAAAGCTGATCACAAGAGCACCTGAAAAAAGCAAATGACCACCTGTCCTCTGTCTCCTCTCCAACACAGTCGAGTCTCACTCAGGACAGAGGAGAAGGGCAGGAAGGAGCCCAAGGACACACAGGTCACTAGTGTTGAGGAGACAGGTCCTAGTCCAAGGTCTCAGACATCCTTATAGACATAACTTTATATCTTACTGTAATTTCAAATTTCATTAGAAGTTGAGAGCTTAGTACAGAGAGCTCCCATAAACCTTTTACCAGATTTACCACTGTCTTAGTTACTTTTCTTGCTACTAAGACAAAATACCTGACACCCGAAGTGAAAGGGAGAAAGGCTTACGTAGCTCACGATTTGTAGAGGTTTCAGTCCATCATCAGCTGGCTCCCCTCCCCCAAGGCAGGGCGGTGTCACAGATGAGAAACAGTTCAGAGCAGGGAGAAGGCAGCAAAGCAAGCAAGGGACAACCGCAGCACTTTCTATCCCTTCTGTTTTATCCAGCTCTCTCAGGTCAGGCAGCACTCACACCCTTAGTCCTAGTGTCCTTGAGCCCAGCACTGCACCATGCATTGAGCCCAGCACCACACGCTCCAGATCCAGCCACCTCGGAAAAACCCCTACATGAGGCTTCAGAACGACCACATGAGGCTTCGGGGAGACATCTGGACGCAAGCCGTAACGACCACTTACACTCTGGCCCTGTATTGGTGACCACCCTTCCCTCTCCCAACCAGGTCCGCACACCTGCTTTCAGTGGAGCCATGGGAGTGGGAGTCAAAGACGGCGTGTCCATTCTTCGATGTCTGTTTCCTAAAGCAAGAATAATCCCTCCCTCCAAAAAGGAGCAGTCCCTTCCGTAACCATAGTACAATGACCAAAATCCGGGATCACAGCTGTGATGTGGGGCCACCTGTAATCCACGGTGCACATTCTGACTTCCCCCCACTGTCCAAATAATTTCCCAGCGCCCCTCCCCACCCTGCCCCCGCTCAGATGCAGTGTTGATCTGCATCCGTTGCCCCCGGCCTGGACATGTCTCTCTCTCTCTCTCTCTGTCTCTCATCTCACAGCATGAATGAGGTCTCCCTATTTCCCTCTGGTCACCCCTCAGCACCTGTCTCGCTGCTGCCCTCTGCCCTCCAGCTCACCCAGACCAGCTGGGCAGAGCCGCTGTCGGGAGGAGCAGAGAAACCTGAGCAGGCAGGGGGCACCTCAGCCTCTGTCTCTGCACACCCAGGCTTGCACACGGGGCACACCCATGGCCATGGTCTCCAGCTTCCCCGTCTTCTAAGGACAAGTAGGGCACAGGACACCGCACCCCAGGATGCATCCCTAACTAGGAAAGGGTAAGAGGGACCCAGTCTGTGTCATCAGCAGCTCCAGGCTGACACCGTCTCTGACCTCATCTGTCATTCCTGCTCCTTCCGTGGTTTTCTCCTTGGAAATGTCTATAGAAACGTTCTCTGAGTGGTGGTTGCATGAGTGTGTACAGGTGTAAAACTTCATCCCTCTGAACTTCAAGATGCTACTCTTCACTCTGTATCTCAACCAGGTCGTGTGTGTGTGTGTGTGTGTGTGTGCGCACGCGTGGGTGTATGTGGGTCAAGAATTCATAGTTCAAACACAACACAGAGCCAAGCTGTGAGATCTAACAGGAAGCGTCACGGCTGATTTTGCCCCACCCACCTGGGGCAGCTCATGCCTGATATTTTGTAGACACTGAATAAATACTATTGAATAAATAGATGAATTAATGTAATGCTGTGATTATATTCCTCAACAGGAGAAGGTAGTTATGATATCCTGCTAAAAGGAGTAAACAGATGGCAGAATAGCAGGTAAGAATGATCTCATTTTTATGAGTCATGTTCTTTTTAATATTCAGTCCAGAAGAAAATATCAGCATCCTAATAAAGGTTTGCGTGAGTGGAAAAATAAAGAGTTGTTTTTATCCTTTGTACTTAAAAAAAAATTTTTTTTTTTTTGTCTTTTTGAGACAGGGTTTTGCTATGCAGGTCAGGCTGGTCTTGAACTTACTCTGTAGCCCAGGCTGGCCTTGAATATTCAGCAATCCTCCTGCCTCAGCCTTCCTAGTGCTGGGATTACAGGAATGTGCCACCATGTCTGGCTTAAAAATATTTTTCATAAGAAACATGAACTGTTTGGGTGAAAAAAGCAAGTGTTTTTCTGAAAAGTTACCAACAAAAATCTCCACAGAAGCAGTGCTAGGGCTGGAGCACTCGAGGACTGATGTGTGTGTCTAAAGAGGGAAGATAGTATCCAGGGTTTCCCAAATTTATCTGACCAGACACCTATTGTAATTCCAATGTTGAATACTGTAACTTTTTATAATATTGCAATCTCTTATCTTGTCCTCCTTGTGGTCCAGAAAGTTTCTATTTGTAATACCATTGAAACGTTACTGGAATCCCAGCAAGTTCATTCCAACCTACCACTTCCAGTGCAATCCACAGCGAGAGAACAGACATGAAGACGTATTCAAAGTTACAGCAGCCAAGGGGTCCTGAGTCCAGTCCAGGTGAGGATACATGGAACAAAGGCCTTGATCCAAAACCTCACCCAGAATTTATTCTCGTGCAGAAGGGAATGGCTCCAGGATGAGTGACAGTGAGATTAGCAGGGAGAGCTGGGGATTGAACTCAGCGGCATAAGCCCCTGCCTTGCAAGCACATGGTCGTGAGTTTAATCCCCGGTACCAATTAAAAAAAAAAAGAGAGAGAGAGAGAGATTAGAGATTAGCGGGGAATTACCTGAGCAAGGTGAGCCGAGCTGGCTGGGCAGTGATCACCTCTGCAATCTGCAGGGAGAGGTGTATGCAGAAGGACCAGTCTGCATAACTCAACTGAGGTGGCATTTGAATGATTTAGGAGGCTGTTGCTTCAGTTTCTGGTATGTAAACTTTTGTGCCTGCGAAGTCACAGCCTCTGGTCTTGTGACTTGAATCCAGGTGATGTTCCTGGAGCTACGTGGCTCTGCATCCTGCTGTGCTCAACCATTTATAGGGAACACAGTGTGAGGAAACAGGAAGCTGACCTCTGTCCACTGGCCTCAAGAATTGTGTATTGGTACCTTAGCCGGCCTTGTCTGCACTGCTTAGAGCCAACTGACGGGAGCAGGAAACGGCATAGCCAGCCCTGTACCTCTCAGTGCGTGGAGACAGGGTCTGGTTTAATTAATGCTGAAGCAATTGTTCTGCATACAAGGGGAGTCACCCAGGTCATCTCCTACAGATGCCCTCTGGTGAAATGAAGCCCTAAAGAGAAAAATCTAGAAAAAGCCAAAGTCCCCAGTACTTACATGAGACCATACATCAGCCTGGGGCTGCTGCATCCAAACCTGCTTTTGTCATGGGAAACGTGACAAAAGCAAACCTTCTGAGGGTGCTAGAGTTATCGGCCTTTCAGCAGGCTGCTTTAATTGGTGCCAGCTTCACACAGAGCTGGATGCTCAGGAAATGGTCAAAGACTGAGCTGCTGTTACTTTCAGAGCTCCGTAAGTGCCAGGGTCCCTCGCCCCAAGGAAGTGCTGCTCTAACGCTTGCCCATGGGGCTCCTGAGGCAGCACTGGACACACACCAACTCCTCTGCTCCCCAAGAGCCAGCCCAGTGAGTTAGAGACAGAATCGAGCTCCGGGCAGGAAGCTCAGGGCCTGGAAGGAACCCCGGGCTGGGCACAGCAGAACCCAAGTGTGCAAGGACTCCAGTGGGCCCCAGAGAGTTGCCAAAGCCACGGCTTCTCAGCCCACGGTCTCACAGCAGTAAGAGAAACGTAAAGACTGCCTCCACTTCCCCACGGAAGGCCAGTTCCCCTCCCCTTCATGCAACCTCTGGCAGCCCCCTGAGCATCACTACTTTCGCAGGCACCTAGCTCCTTCCCAAGTGCTCCAGAGAAAGCTCTTCCTTACGTGTCTGCCTTTGACCCGGGTCTACCCTTGAAGACTGCACAAGAGAGTCATCCCCGCATCTTTCATGAGAAAATGTTTCTCCTTCATTCCAGGAATCATAAAAATAGCTACCAGGAAGGTGGTATTGACTGGCGCTAGACACTTCACACACCCTGGCACATTTTACATTCACGCTGGTCCCATGATCCAGAGATTAGTGCTGTACCCATTTTAGAGCTGAAGACCCTAAGTCTTAGGAGAAACGAAGAAACTTACTTAAGATTGCTCAGCTAGTAAGTGGCAAAGCTGAGCTAAGGCATGCAGACTTCCCATGCTCTAAAAGCCCTGACGGTCACTACCGCCCTCTCCTACCTCCTGTACACACTCACACACAAGCACTAGCACCCCTGTGGTGGTGAACTAATGGTCAACCTGTGGTTCCCGGCTGAACTGAGCCGGGTGGTGCTGGGCGTGGAAGGCCCCCCGAGGGTTGTTGTCAGAAGCGTATGAGAAGAACTGGAGGGAACAGAGTGTGCTGTGACCCTCCTGGAGAAGCTTGTCATGCTGGCTTCCTGATACGAACTCAGCTGTTACCATCGGAGGAGCTCGGGTCCTCGCTGTCACTGAGGGTGGCTGCATTTTGTGGGGAGGAGCTCTGGTCCTCACCTCGCTTCTGGCTCCAGTGTAGATCCCTCAGCTGCTGGCCCAGACCCTTCACCCCACTGGCACAGACTCTCTAGCTTCCACCACTGACCTTTGGGCCTTCCCTGTGTAGATCCTTGATACAGACTTGCATGAGACATTGCCGTGGGCTCTAGGCCTCCAGCTGGACTCTTGGAGGACTCTGAGGGGTCCATCAACCAGGGTCCCTGCCCAAACCGCCCCCTCAGGCATGTAATCCAGGCTCACTTTCTTACTGTGCTTGTTTGGCAGCAGGACTGGTGCCACAAGAGACTGTCCCTGAACTCACTGTAGTGATAGATCACCCGCCCGCCACAGGCCCAGCGGTTCCCTGCAGTAAGCTTGCTGCTACCTGACAGCTCTGGAGGTCCGGAGTATTGACGTCAAAGGGCGGCAAGGCTGCGTCCCTGCTGGAAGCCATTGTGGTGCTATGGTTTGGATTGTGCTCCCCAGACACTGGGTCTGCACTTGGGGTGCTACGGGAGGCAGTAGAATCGGCAAGAGGCGGGGCCTAGCTGGAACTTCATCATACTGAGCTGTGCACTGGGACCCTGGTCCCTTTTCCTCCTCTCCTTGCTTCCTGGCCACCATGAGGTGAGCAGCTTACTTCACCAAGAACGTCAATACTCTGCTTTACCACAGGCCAAAGGCAACAGAGCCAAACAACCATAGACTGAAACCTCTGAAATCATGAACCAAAATAAACCTTTCTTCTTTATAATTTGATGACTTCGGGTGTTTTGTCACAGTAACAGAAAGTTGCCTAATACCATGGGAGACTGTATTTCTTTGATTTTTCCAGCTTCTAGAAGCCACCTACATTCTAGGTTCATGGCTGCTTCCAACCTCTTCAAAGCCAGCAGGCTGTCTGTCTTTCTTGCCTCTGCTTCTGTCATTATATGTCCTATTCTCACCCTTCTGCCCCCCTCATAAGAATGCTTTCACTTCTACTGGGTTCGTCTGAATGACTCAGATGACAATCTCTTCATCGCAGGATCCTGAACAGAAGCCCTTTTGTCCTAGAAGGTAATGTGGTTGTGGGTTGGGCATTAGGACCTGGATATCTTTGGATCTGTTAGTCGGCTTGCCACGGCCATCCACGTGGTGGACACTCCTCAGAAAGAACAGAGTGATGATCCAGCTCCTTCGGAAGGGAACCTCTGTAACTGCTGGTTGCCTGGACCTGTGGATTCTCATTTGCTTAAGCTAATTTGATCTCGGTCTGTATCATTTACACCCAATTAATTCTAGCTACTGGTTGGGATCTTCCTAACCAGCTTGGCGTTTCAAGGGCAGGTTCTCTGCCACAGTGACCATAAATTCAAAATCAACACCCATAGCATGCACACTCACACACACACTCACACACACACTCACACACACACACACACACACACTTGAAGAGCAACAGGTCTGAACAGAGAAACTGGGGTTATTTCAGGAGCTTGAGCCACCTCGGGGAAGACAGCCCTGGAGGAGCAGGGGACCTGGGTAGGATCTGAGCCCGGGTGGAGACAGCTCGGGAAACCCGACAGCTGCCTCAGTCTCCCTCTTCTTCATCCATCCAGAGCATTTCCTGACTGGGCACCAGTGTGTGTCCCACTCTAACCTTCTAGAATGTTCACAGAGGCCTTCATGCTGGCAGCACCCAGGTCACTCTGTTTCTATCACACCAAAAAGCGGAGCTTTTACAGTGCGGGGTAGTAGGCGTGAGCACCCTTCCCCCATCTGCTTCTCACACAGCTTCCAGCAGGAGAACAAGACTGCAGAGAGAGCCAGGAGGGGAAGGGAAAGAAGCAGCTGTCTGCTCCGGCCGCTCCACACACCCGCACACACGTGCGCGCACACACACCTGTGCACACACACACCTGAGCACACACACCACACACACACCTGAGCACACACACACCTGTGCGTGCACACACACCTGAGCACACACACCGCACACACACCTGTGCACACACACACCACACACACACCTGAGCACACACACACCACACACGCCTGTGCACACACACCACACACACCTGTGCACGCACACACACCTGAGCACACGCACACACACCACACACACACCTGTGCACACACACACCTGTGCACACATACCACACACACCTGTGCGCTCACACACCTGTGCACGCACACACCTGTGTGCTCACACACACCTGTGCACGCACACACCACACACACCTGAGCACACACACCACACACACGCCTGTGCACACACACACCCCACCTCCCAGAAGGACGAGTTCTGTGGGAGAAGTCACCATTTCAAATCTGCTTGTAATTCAAGTAGCGGCAGAGCTTTGAACTTTACCCTCTTGGGACGGTCACCTTCCCTGCCAGAACTTGGCTGGCTGCAACAGGAAAGCTTTGGCGCTGTGTGAGGAAGGCGACACAGGTGGCACAGGCGGACACGGGGGCGCTGGAGGAGCTGGGTGTGCTGTACCCCGATGTGCTCGCTCTGGGAGTGTTCATCAAGCGGTCTGCTTACCGCTTGCATAGCTTCTGTATGTGTGTTTTTCTTCAACAAAAATTATAAAAAGGACAGGAAGCCAGTGTGGTGGCTCACGACTGTGATCCCAGCACTCGGGAGGCTGAGGCAGGAGGATCATTGTGAGTTCAAGACCAGCTAGGGCTGCAAAGTGAGCTCAAGGCCAGCCTGAACTGCAGAGAGACCCTGTCTCAAAAAAAAAGATGGAAAAGAAGTGGGTTTGAGTAAAAAAAAAAAAAAAAAGAAAGAAAGTTGGATGTGAATTGGTCACTACTGGAACAGAGAATCAAGAGTCCACAACACCTGCACTTCTGCGTATGTGTTTAAAACGCCCTGGAGTAAAGTTTCCAGTCAGCACTGCTATCTGTCACTGGCTGCACGAGGGTGCAGAAGAAAGGACGAGGGAAGTCTAGAACAAGTCATGTGTTTCAAAGCAGAAGAAGAAAAACTAGCCTGACACAGCTAAAACAGAGCTATCAGAAAACAAGGAAGAAACACATTTTGTCTTGGACGTGGCTGCTTTGTTTGGTCCTAGCTTCAGATGGCGTCTGGTACGGAGTGGAGGAAATGAGCTGCGTACTTGGAGACATGGCTGTTTCTTTAAATTGTCCCTGAGAACACCGGCGCGATGACGCGGGGCTGGGCGGCTTCTCTGCCGTTGCAGCCGATGCTCGGTTGGCTCCCTTGCCTTGGCACAAGCCGGGCCGGTTCAACTGTCGGCAGGAAGCCAGGGGCCAGGGACAGAGTGTGCCCTCCAGGGCAGTGGACTTGCAAGGATGTGCTCCTCCGCCTTGGCCCCAGGTCCTCGGCCCCAGGTTCAGCAGTGAGCTCCACACTGGGACCCCAGGCACCCCATCGCCTCCCTGCCTCCTCTGAGTACAGCTGCAGGGGGACCAAGCCTTTGGGGGATGCCTCACGGTTCGCCCATTGCACATAGCTCCTTCGTCACCTTGCAGAAACTGCACTTGTTAAATAACGACTCCCTGGTCCCCTCCCAGAGCCCTTGGTAACCACCACCCTCCTCGCTGAATCCAGGAGCATGAGAAGTCACACAGCACTTCTCTTCCGGTGTCCTTCGCCCAGCATAATAGCACCGGTCTATCTGTGTCACGGTGCATGTCAGAATTGCTGGATTCGGGGGCTTTCCTAGCGTGATTTTTTTGAGGAGCTGCTGTATTATTTTCGGTGGTGGTTACAGCATTTTACCTTCCCGTGAGCAGTGCACAAGAGTTTTCGCTTGCTCCGTGCTCTCACCAACACTTGTTTCTTTTCCACCAACAGCCACCCTAACAAGTGGGAAGTAAAGGCTTTTGTTTTTTAAGAAAATTTCGTGCAGTGGGTTTAAGCACCGAATGCCACAGCTAAAGTGAGACAGCTGCAAAGGTAGGTAAAGAATGCACAGCTCAGACTCAATGGTACGAACTGATAAATGGAGGCCTCTGAATGAAGACCTTGCTGGACGTCAGGCCATGAGGGACTGGCGGAGGTGGCATAGCGACCTAGACCAGGGACCAGCAAACTTTTTCTCTAAAAGGTCACACAGTAAGGGAACCGTGGTGTGAAAGTGATGGTAGGCAATAGGGCCCACCAGGTGGTGTGCCCAGCCGTGCTCCGACAAAATGTTTCCAAGAGCAGGCGAGTGGGGCGGGGTACAGTTTGCTAATCCATGTTCCAAACCAAGAAACTGCAGAGTGAGCAGCTGTGAGATTGCTTTCCACCGCGCCCCTACTGCTGGTAAGAGCACCCTGATTTCCTTCTGATGACTGGTTGTCTTCCCTGCCGGCCGAGTGTGATCCTGGCAGAACTGCCCCACAAGGTGCCCCACCCAGCTCTGGCCGTGACTCAGCCTGGCTGCTCTGCCTCAGGACTTTTATCTTGATGGAGGCGCAGGGCAGTCGGTGCTGATCAAACCTGTTTCCTTGGCGACCGGGCCGTTGACAGGTTCCTCCTCCTACCTGGATTCCAAGCCCTGGCCAAGCCATGTCTCAACCCTCCCTTCTGTTCAGCAGCAAACCCCACGTCTTTCCATTCCATTCCCACCTACTGAATTACCCGGAGTCCGTTTCTTTTTCATAGCCAAAGACTCCTGGCGGGCCACTGACTTCTAAGGGAAGACGTGCTGTATAATTCCTTTATCCCCAAACCACCACCAACAAAAGCAGTATTGATTTCTTAGAATGCAAATTACCTGGCTGTTGATGGACCTCTTAAATTCCCCCAGGGACAGCCCATGGGCCACCTGCCACTGCGTGGAGGCCAGCATCTCACCTTTGATGTTCTCTCTCTCTGGGCCTCAGTTTCCCCACCCATAATGTGAAAGAGAGTCACAGTGGAGCCTTGTTTCCATCTGGCTCCAGGCTTTTCTCTAGGGGTGTTTCCTACTGCATGCTCAGCAGGGCAAAGAGGAAGGAAAAATGCTGGAGGTCCCTTCAGCGACCCCAGACCAAGCTCTGGGGGCAGATCTCAGTTTCACCCTCTCCCTGCGGCCTCGGATGATGAAAGGAACGATCCTCGCCGAGATCAGGGAGTGTCTGGTCCTGATCCACGGGTGACATGATTTGTTCCATTGAGCTCCTTTAGGTGTTTCCTCTTCCCAGCTCCAGGGAACAGGGTGTGGACGACCTGAGCTTTAGCTAGAATTTCAGAGTCTAGCTGAATGTGCTCATTTTCTGCCCATTGCAGCTGTCCAAGCACAAGAGGTGACCCCTGGGGTCCTCCCCGGCCCTTCCCTGAGGCTCAGATGGTGGGGTCTAACTCACAGTCTACTCTCACAGAGTGTTCCGGTGACCTACCAGTCCCTCACCGCAGGGGTGGCGGCACAGGGAGGTAGAGGTGGCCCTGTCTCCCCTCTGCTTTCTAAATGCTATCCGCTCCCAAAGCCACATACCGCATGCTACTGCGCCCCAGCCACCGGCGGGACTGGGTATCCCCGGCACACACAGCTCTTTGTCTGTTCTAAGGTTCAGCCTGAGGCCAAACGAGATTGCAGAGGTTGGCCTGGGCGCCACACTCTCCTTCTGGTCCTGCCCCTGGCCCAGACCCTCAAGTTCGGTCCTCAATAACCAACGCCAACCTTCCCGTCCCCTCCTTCAGAGCTGCGCTCTTTATTTTTTCAGGCCGGCTTGGGTGAGAAGCAAATCTCCTGGAGAGATGAGATTTGGGTAAGTTCTCCTGCCTTGTTGGGAGTCCCCTGGAGATGGTGTAGCAAGGCTGGAAATTTCAGACACGGTAATGGGTGTGTAGGACAGATCAAAGGTGCCACCCTCAGTTCTCACCAGAGTCCCTCAGCGATTCTGTAACGAGAGGATGATAAAAACCCACCTGCTTACGTTCTCTATCACACACACCATGGGCACAGCCTCACAGAGAGGAGACACGTTCCCCAGTCTCAGCTCTGTGATGACCGCTCTGTCCCCTTCCTTGGAGGACGTCTCCCTTCTCCTGTGTAAAAGGGCAGCCCTGTGTTGCCACTTCTGACCTCACCATTTGCAAGAGTTTGGAGGGGGTGGGGGTGGGGGTGGGGGTGGGGGGGTGGTTTGCAGCTGGAATGTTCTCAGCTTTTGCACAAGTGCCGAAGAAGCTAGACCCTTGTCTGTACTCTGCTTCTCTGCTCCCTGGGGTGGGCACTTTGCAGCAAGCAACAGGATGTCACTGCCCTGACTCGACTGGGCGATTGTTCTGCATGTAATCTTGAGCATCTGCAAGGTTCCAGGCATCGGGCTCGCTCTGAGGATGGGGTAATGGTTTGGAGGAATGTGCTAGATAAAAGAATAACATCTTCAAAAAGAGCCACAAGTTCCTCTCGGGTAGAATTTAAACTGTAAAGTAGGAATGAACAGAAAAAGCCCAAGGAGAAAAGCAAGATGAGGGTCTTTCCTGTGTTTTACAGAGGAATTCTGTGGACAGCAGCTTGTTCAAGTCACAGAGCTGGCTAGAAGGCCAGAGGTCAAGTGCCTGAGGGACACTGGTAAACACTGTAGTATTTCTTTATCTACAGTGCTCGGGATTGAAGCCAGGGCCTCATACATGCTAGGCAAGTGCTCTATCTCCAAGCTAGGTTTCCAATCCAAAGTAGCCAATCTAGTAGCCATGGTAGAGACTTCTGAGCAGGTGGAGTTTGAGATGAACAATTAACGGTAAGAAGCAGTCGCCTTGGGGAAGGTACAGATGCAGCTTATGCAAAGATCCTATTATGGCTTGCGTCTAGATCTCCCCCCAAAGCCTCATGCAGTCATAGGTGGGGCTTTTTCAGAGGTGGCTGGGTCTGGAGCATGTGACCCTGGGATTGATTGATGGTTCAGTGCTAGGCTCAAGGGTGCAGGATTAAAGGCGTGAGTGCTGCCCGCCCTAAGTAGCCTGGATAAGATATAAGGGTTAGGAAGAGCTACGGTTGTTCCTTGCTTGCTTGCTTTGCTACCTCCTGCCTGCTATGAACCGTTTCTCCTCTGTCTCACCACCCTGCCTTGGAGCCAGCTGATGATGGACTGAAATCTCTACAAACTGTGAGCTAAGTAAACCTTTCCTCCCTTAACTTGTAGGTGTTGGGTATTTTGTCTCAACAATAAGAAAAGTAACTATGACAGGTCCTGATATAGGACCCTAGTAGGCCAGTGAGGGGCTATTTGGGAATTAAAAATGACATTGATATGTTTGGAACTTATCCAGGGTGGTAGCAGGGTATGAGGTTGGAGAAGAACCCAGGGATGAGCTGGAAAAAGCTTTAAGGGTTTTGAGTGTAACAAAAGCCTTTGAAGGGTTTTTTAAAATTATTTATTCATTTATTTGCTCTTTTTGAGACAGGATTTCACAATGCAATTCAAGCTGGCCTTGAACTCACTTTGTACTCCAGGCTGGCCTTGAACTTGCAGCAATCCTCCTGCCTCAGCCTCCCGAGTGCTGGCATTACAGGCATGAGCCATGAAGGGTGTTTTAAAATGGTTATAGTCACCGTGGGTTTACTGTGGACCCCTTCCATTTCTCCATTCACCTATAACAGAGCCCTTGGGGTCACGCAAGGTGGAGCAGCCCCTCCCTAAGCCCCGTGTGCCTCCAAGCATCCCAAGACTGAGAACTTTGGGGTGCCAAGAGCTTTCCACGGATCCTTCCTCGGTGTCCATCAGCTGTCATCTCTGAGAAGCCAGCCGGGCACACTGGGCTCCCAGGGTCTGCAGCGGGCTCCCTTCTCCCAAGCGCTCTGTCTGGGAGGCTGAGCCAAGAGCGGGCAGATGCTCCCTCACCCTGGTCTAAGTCTCTGAGCGGTTTGTAACTCCATCATCTCAGGGCCCCTGGTGGGAGCTGCGGCAGATTAAGCCATCCTGGATCCAGGCGCTGAGGAATTCAGGGCCTCTCAGGTTTCTTGGCGAGGGTCCCGGAGCATGCAGAGACTCTTCTCCAGAACAAGTGAAACTGATTCCTCCCAGGGCCATCAAAAGGCATGCTGTTAGCAGGAGCCCACTAAGACATTATCTCAGGAGCCCCGGGTGGGAAGGCCAGTGTGGGTAGCTAGGGGGGGAGGAAGGCCCCAGGACAGGTGGGAAGGATTCTGGCCATTTAACTGCAAGAAGGTCAGGGCTCAGGGGCTTCTGCGACTGGTCTCGGGAATTTTCCACTATCCTGGGAGGAAAGGACAATGGGAGAGGAGCTGAGGGGAGACGGGATCAGCTGCTCAATCCTGCAGAGGTTGCAGGTCAGGTATCACCCCTTAACTAGAGTCCAGAAGACTGTGTGTCCCTCCAGTCAGCTGCCACCTCAGGAGGGTTGCATCTGAGGCTTTTTCCTACTCCCTAAGGTGGGCACCTTGCAGATTAAAATCCAGTCTGACCCTCTGCTTTTCGTGCATGAGGAGAGCAAGGCTGCAGAGGTGAGTACTTCCCAAGGCAAGCCAGGAGAAGAGGCAGCCTTCTCCTCCACACCAGGAGCAAGTGGAAATTGGTGCATTTGGGAGGACGTTTTGGTAACACTTGTGACTGACTTAAAGACACATATTCCCCAGCCAGCAACTCCACTTCAGAAAATTCATCCTACAGAGAGCCCAGCACGTGGGTACAGAGACACACGTGCATTGTTGGTGCGAGACACCTCAAGAGGCAACACAGCGTATGCTGGTTACTAGGAGGGGCAAGGTTAAGCTGGTCCATTCCTATAACCAAGCATTATGTACCCTCTGGAAAGAAGGGGGCAAATACAGCCACCGAGATGGACAGTTTGAGTGGCATTTCAAAGAAAAAGTATGGCATAATGTCCTGTGTGCAACAATAAATGTATCTAGAGATAGATACCAGTGCCTATGTACTATTCTGTTATCCTCATGTAATATCTATTTTCAGAAAGCTATGCAAGCAGTCGGTTTGCCTCGAGTAGCAGCCTTCTTCACTGTTTGAACTTTCTTTGGTTTGGTTTGTTTTTACCACTTGTGTATTAATTTCATTACAGAAAGGAAAGTGGAGGTGGCTTGGCAGGGAAGTGTACTTTCCCACTGTGTGCTGGGATGGGGGACAGAGCTGAGCCTCCTGGCTCCTCTCCTTCCATGTCCACGCACGGCCTTCTCTTCTGTGGCAATGGCCAGGCTGGGGCGTGTGAGGGCTCTGCCCTCGTGCTCTTCCTGGGACTGAGAACTGGAGGTGTAGAAAGGGCTCTGGGGCACAGAGATGAGCACATTCTAGGGGTTTTGACTCAAATTCATTTTCCAACTGTGAGTAAACATAGGGTTCATCAGCCTGCCCTGTCTGAGACTCAGCTTCTCCTTGTGGTGTGTGGGGTGACACAGTGGAGCAGATGACCCCAATGCACTGAGACCCCACGGTTCAGGCTGAGTCTCAGAGCTGGGGAGCATAGAGAGCCCCTGGGAGGAGCAGGGTCCCATTCCTGAGGTTAGGGTCCCCCCTGCTGGTCCCCTTAGGCAGCGTTCCTAAGCACCGATCAAGACATCTCCACTGGGTGGTGTTTTGGGGTGCAGAGACACTTCCTGGCACCTAGTGGCAGGTTCTGCAGAACCCAGAGTCCCTACGATGAACGAGACAATAGTGCACGATGACTCCTCTCGCCTCCTGTACGGTTTTTGAATGAACAAATGATCTGAGCTTTACCTCTGACTCTCTGTACAAACATGAACATGTTTTTGTTTAGCTTTGCCTGGTTCTGCTCTGCTTTAAGATATCCTGATTTGCAGTGACACTGTCAATCAAGGGTTGCTGAGCTCCATCCCAAACATGACAAAGTGTTGTTCATCTTATAAAGTCCGTGGCTGCCAGCGCGGCTTGTGTGGGGGTCAAGGGCTCAATGCCCTGTGTCTGCCTACATTTGTGGCCCAGCCCCTTGGCGAATACATAACAAAAGACCTCTACCACTTCCATTCACAGGCAGAGAACACTGCTAAATAGCAAGATATGAAAGGCAGCTATTTCATTTGTGAAAGTTGTTAAAATGTATAACATTGTCATAAGTGTTTCAAACCTTGGTACAGCACAATAATAAGAAAGCTATGTTATAAAAAATTATGTATTTCCCCACCATGATTTTTTTTTTTGGTCTTTTGGAGACAGACTCTCACTGTGTAGTTTGGGCTGGTCTTGAACTCATTTTGTAGCCCAGACTTATCTCCAACTCACAGAAATTCTCCTGCTTCAGCCTCCCAAGTGCTGGGATTACAGGCGTCCATCACCACACTGGCTCCCACCATTATTTTCTGCCTGGTGAAGAGGAACAGTTATTGCTGTGTACTTGTTGAAAACTCTTGTATCCCAGTGGCTTTCTCTGCTTTTCCCAGCCGCTAACCCAGGGGTCCCATTTTTGCTTTGCTCATCAGAATCACATGGGAATGTTTAGACATACAATTGCCTGGCATACAATCCCCTTCTTGACCTGGCAAATCAGGCTGCAGCAGGGTGCCAGGAAGCACTTGCAGGTGGGTTTTCCACGAGCAGAAGTCGTGGTAGAGTCGGGGTGGAGAACGCATTTCCCTCCTGTCTGAAACATCCCTGTGACCGTTGAAGTCAGGGTTCAGACCTGTTTCCTTTCCCTCGGGCCGCAGTCTGAGCTCCGACACCCACTCAGTGAGGGGACCTGGGGGCAATGCTGCTATCTCCAAAGAAAGCGTCGAGGTCCAAAGAAAGAGGCAAGACTCTCCGTTCAGCATGAAGTTCAGACCCACAGCAAATTTTCTTCTTAGTAGAAATATGTCCTACACATTGCACGGGATAGAATTATATTCAATTTTGTGTTGCTTCTCTGAAATTCAAATCTCACCGGGAGTCCTAGGTTTTATCTGGCAATCCTACTGGGGAGGCTATTCTCTGCTTCTCTGAAACTCAGTTTCCCCATCAGAGCAAATAAGGGCGCAGCCGGCCTCGGAGGGGCCCTGACGCTCGGTTGCTGCCACGCCGCAATCTCGTAGCGCAGGGAGCCTTTCTCTCCAGCCACCAGGGGGCGCCCTGACCTTCCTCATTTCTTGGGTTGGTCCCCCTGGCTCTGGGGGATTATCCGGAAACCAGGCTGGATGCCCTGCTATTCAGAAAGGGAGAGAGGGGGATCGGAGAGTCTCTGAAGACAGACCACGTCAGCCAGCTGCCCGTCCACATCACTTAGAAGAGGGGCCCGCATGAGCCCCTGGAGGGTAGGTGCTGGCCCGGGCTCAGAAGGCGGATCTGTGCACTGGAGCCCTGACCTTCCCCGGGCCTGGGCTGCTTTGCCCCTTTGAGTTCTCTTGGGGTGTTTTGTTTTGTTTTGTTTTGTTTGTTGTGCTTTGCTTTTTGTTTTTCCCGTTTCCAGTTGGACGTGTTTAACCCTTGAAGTCTTCCGGCAAAACCAAGGCAGATACCAGCCAGTCCCAAGCGCTTAGCGACTGACAGTCCTGTGTTGTTCCACTAAGATGACAGGGCTGCAAGGAGTAAGGGTGACCAAGAGCGGGCAGGAACGGAGGGGCCGGGCCGGGAGAGAGGGAGCCCTCACAGGTAGGCTGGGAGAGGTGGGGGAGCAGGGGGAGGGAGAGGAGGGTGATGACTAATCCGTGCTAGATGCCACCTGCTGGCAGGGATTCTCACACTGGGAACCCAGCCCCGCCTGCTCCTCCCCGGGCAGGAAAGGGAGGGAGCGGGCGTCAGCTCTGGCTCCTTTGGCTTGCTCCTCCTCCACAAATGCCAGCGGCCCCAGGTGAGCTTTGGAAGAGCACTCAGGGTGGCAGGGAGGGAGGGAGGGACAGCCTCTACAGGCCTGGGAGGTGACTTTAGGAGACTCATTTGGCTCTAGTTAGGATCGAATACGTTGCCATTCAGTTCCCCTTGGGACTGATTATGAAGCCACTGTCTCCAGGAGGGTTTCCTCCAGCAAGAAACAGAGTACACACAGGCCTGCACGGCACCCTTCTTTTCATTGTGTATTTTTATTTTGTTTATCCTTAAGGTGTGTTGCTATTCTTGGTAATTGAAGTTGATCTTCCAGCTAAGATGATGATACAGGTTCTTTTGACTGTCAGAGTGTGTGTGTGTGTGTGTGTGTTTAGCTTTAAAGGGAGGGAAGCACAGATGAAGGGTTTGGAAACAGAACGCTGCCTGTAGGGATTCTGGGTCCTGAAGGCCTGGTCAACTCTGCCACAGACAGGAGACGGTGGAGAGGGTCAAAGTTCTGGGTTCCAGCACCCCTTCCTCACTGCCTCACTGGAAGACCCAGCGACCCAACCCTGCTGCATGTCATAAGCGGGAGGCAGAGCTGGTAGGTTGAGCTGACCACCCGGGCTGACCAGCACCCAGGTCTGCATTCTCCATCCTTCACCCAGGGACACAGCTCCCACCCTACCTGTAGCGGCAGTGGTCATGGTGTGTCATTTCCCATGGTTGCTCCCCGCCTTGTGTCATGTTATTATAGACAGCTGAGCTAGGCAGAAATGTCATAGGCACTCAGACAAGATGAGGCCCTGGAGAGAGCCAGACAGAGGAGAAACACATCTCAGCTGGAGACGCACCCACTGGGGGCCGGGCCTCAAGATGACCGGCCTGTGTGCTTCCTCAAGGGACAGACACCGTGGACATGGACATCAGTCACCCTGGTGGATGACAATGACCTCTGGACCCATCATTTCCTAGAAAAATCTTTATTCTTTGCAGGCACTCTGGTTACATCATTGGCTTCCGCATCGGACCCTTATTACCACAGCACCTGTATGTGCGACCTTACTGGTGGATCATGGCTGTAACCCACACTGTACCCTCATGAGTTTTGCTCTATAAAATTTCCTGATAGCACGGGGTCACTGGGCATCCCATTTGGGTCCCCTCTTGCCTCTCAGGACCTGTATCTTTCCCTCCCAATAAATATCTTCCTACTCTTTAACTTCTGTTGGTCCTAGAATTTACTCTTGGATTTGGAGAGAGCACGAACTCAGTGGATCAGACGCCCCAGAGAAGCGAGGTTCCACCTGCCTTCCTCAGGACACTGCGGGCTGGCGCTGCTGGCCGCTGCAGGGACCCCGGAAATGTGGAGTGAGCGAGCCTGACGCACCGACAGTCACCTGCCTGCATCTGTCTCTGTCCAGATCCAGAGACGCGGAGGCTGGGAGCGCGCTGGGCTCACGTCCCCCACGTGTCAGGACCTAACTGGCCAATCCCTCCCCCTCTCTCCCTTTAGGCACGAGAGAACATCCAAAGCCAGCAGGTGTTTTCTTTCCTTTTTAGTGATTGTGTTATTTTAGTCATCACAAATATGAGGGGGAAACGTCTTGACTCAACATCTGTCCACCCCGCTAGGTGGCCCACTGCACCTGAGCACAGTTTTGGCCCTGAAATGTCATGTTAGTATGATAAACAAGCTTTGGAAGGGGACCAAGAGCTCGGGAGGGAGCAGAAGGGGATGAAAAACATTACGCATGTGCATGTACCAGCTCCACGTGATGAATGAAATCATGTACTGCACAGCTGTGCTAATAACAATTTTTTAGTAAGAAGGTGACCCGCAGACTTCTGATGAGCTTGAAGAGCAATGTTCAGTAGAACTTTCTGGGAAAATACTCTAGATCTTTCCTCCAAGAGCGCTCAGCTGTCAAACGCTTGAAACCCAGCCAGTGTACCAAGGAGCTGAATTTTAAATCTAAATCCACTCACACACAGATGGGGCTACCATAAAGGACTGTGGGGGGCCAGAATAACGGTAGGCTCATAGCAAATACACAGTGTATCTAGTGTATGAGTCATAAAACTACCGCTAGTGACTAACCAATAAGGTAACTGATACAGTAACGTTACAATAATGTTAGCATGCTATTGTAGGCACTCATGATCTCGTGTACTCTTCCTCTGTTGCACCTAGGAGAGCTCACAATTTATATTTAATCGCACAGTGGTTAGTATCTCCTTTGCTGAAGTGTATGCTCCAAACACACAAAGGCTTTGTCTGTTTTGCTACAACTGTGTCCTGGGTGTCTGGCGTGGAACCTGATATAGAACAGACACAGAAGTATTTATTGAATAAATGAGTGAACAAATATATGATGAAAGAGATTAACGAGAGGTTGTTGCTTAGCCTACTGCTAAACATGAAGCACAATAATGAAAATGCATGAGGCCAGAGGTTATTCAGTTAAAAAAAATGAGCTAAATTAGTGCTTAGAGGATGCCACATCCTCGGTGGGCTCCACTGGTGCGCAGGTCCCTGGGTGATTGCAGAGCACTGTTTGCATTCTTGCAGTTGTACGCACCCGTGTCTTTGTGTGTCTCGGTAATAGAGTGGCTGAGATGAAGACATATGCAAAATCACCCGGGAAGGCAGTTTCTAAGTCATTACTTTTTATTTTGAAAGATTCGTCAAACTCCTCACTTCATGGAGAGAGCTTGAGTGATTAATACGAAGCAGCTTTTTCATGAAATGCTTGGAGGTGAACGAGTTCTCAGCCTGTGAGATCTGACCATCCCAATGACTTTGAAGTTTCTCTCGATTAATAGGAGACAAAAGGGGAAAAGAAAAGGTGGAATATGCTAGAACACGCATGACAGCCTTCCAAATATGGAAAAAAAAATACAACCAATTCACCAACTCCACTTTCTCTTCATTATAACTTTCCAAGTCTCGCTCTGGCTTTTGGCTTTCGTGCCTGAAACAGCCTCCCGGCCCATGGAGCCCCTGAGAAGAAAGAAGTCTGAAACCTCCTAAAGAAGCAAGGAGGGAAGAGACCCTGTAGGACATGCGCATCTACCCGGCAGAGAACCATTGGCCACGGCTCCTGCAAGTTGGAACAAACAGCCTGATGTGCAAAGAAATTGCTCAAAAGAGCACAGGAGGACACGGCCAGGAGAGTCCACGCGACCAGAACAGAGCCCGGCACCTCTCTCTCTCTCTCTCCCTCCCTCTCCCTCTTCCTCTCTCAGCCAAGCCCCAGCAAACAAGCCCTGATCTCTCAGGTCCTGGCGGGTGGGATCTCTCCCCAGCACTGGGCCTCTAGTCCCAGAAACTCTCTTGCCAACTCTGTGTCTGTGACTTCCCTTTGCCTCCCTGCAGCACCCCGGGGAAGACCCCAGGCAGCCCGAACCCTGTGAACTAAAAGGAGCTTCAAGCAGAGGCACAGAGAGCGTCTGAGATGCAGAAAGCGTGAAGCAGGGTAGCGTGGGCGAACTGGCCCCGCAGCCAGGAGGATGCCAGGCTGGGCTGCGGGCTGCAGGCTGCAGGGGGAAGGGACAGGGCCGTGAGTTAGTGGGTGAGCCAAAGGCCTCCGCAGCGGAGTTACAAGTGAGAGTGTCAGGACTTGGGCTACGATTTCCATTTTTAGCACCGTTAATATACTCGTATAGATCTATGTTAGCACCTTATCTCCAGGCGGAACAACCAACCATCCAAACATTTTAAACTTTGGGGGGTTTGGGGGAAGAGGACAGGAAGGGACAGGTCAAAGAGAGAGAATCCGGTGGTGCGGGCGGAAGCTGGCTTTAGATCACGAGATCCTTGTCAATGTCCTCTGCAAAGCAAGAAAAGAGACAGAATTTAAAACGGAGGCACTGCATCCACACCAACGCGATTCCTGAGGGGTGGCCTGGTCCCCCTGATCCACAGGAGCTGGGGTGGGAACCAGTGACCATCCCAGGGGCCTGTCTCTAGCACATGGGGCCAGGCCCACTTCCTGTCCCGGTGCTCTGCCCAGAGCAGGCCTAATGCTGGAGGCAGGGGAGGGGAGTCCTTCAGATGGACAGAAGAGGGTCTAGAAGATGCCCGAGGGATGAAGGCCCAGCCCGACAGGGAGAGCAACCTAGAGACAGACAGGCCCCACGAGGGGACAGACACGTGGGTAGCCGGACAGCGCCCACCCCACCCCACCCCACCCGTGGCTGCTGCCTGCGGACACTCACGCTCCTTGATGCCGAAGCAGCCGGCCCACTCCTCCAGGGCGATGTACTTGTCATTGTCCAGGTCACAGGTCTCGAAAAAGCGGGTGGTGCAGTGCTCCATGGGGATGAGGGGCGCACGCAGGGGGGCCAGCTCGGTGTGGGACAGATACCTGTGGGGAAGAGGCAGGTGGCAGTGAGCGTGTGTGAGGAAACTCACACACACCCATGCATGCACACACATACACACACAAGTGTGAGCAGAGGGCCAGGGAGTCCACCTCGTGGTATAGAAAGAAACGGGTCCAGATCCTGGTCTTCCTCTCTCTGCCACGGATCTGTGGTGCTCTCCCCGCAAGGAACTCTGGGAAACACTGTGACCCAGACCTCCCAAGCCCACCTGACCCACAGAAGGAAATATGTAACATCTGAACCGGAAGGAACTCTCCCCTTCACTGTACTAGTGGGGAAACTGAGGCCCAGGAAGGGGCAGGGACACAAGCAAAGCCACCCACAGCTCTGAGACAAGAGAAGGAGGAGGAGGAGGCAGCTCTCCTTGCCAGGCCGGAGCACATTCCCAGATGCAGTACCCCATTGCCGTCTGGAAGCTCCCTCCAGGCCCCCGTGACCCTCTGGGATCTGGCTGCTTAGCCTGAGTCCCAGATGTTCCTCCTTGACTTCCCCTGTCAGCCACAGGGAGTGGCTCAGCTGGATCCTGGCCATGGCCAGGGCCTGGGAGAAGAGAGGCTGAGGGCTTCCCGGAGCCAGGAGAGCCGAGCCTCCCAGGACGGCTTCCTGTGGAACTGGGGGTGGGGGTTCAAGAGCAGGCCAGAAGGAACAGGGTCAGCTCTGGGCACTGTTAAGGCCCCTGGCTAGGACAGTGCTGGGTGCCTTATGGATGGTGCCACACATGTTCCCCACTCAGCTGCCTGCCTGTCCCAAAAGGCTGCTGCCCAGCTCTCCTGCTCGCTGGCCTGAGCAAGGGCCCTCAGCCAGAGCCCTGCAATGCAGTTGGGACCAACTTTGAAATCCTCCAGAACTTGGGGCACCAACTGGCTCCTTGTGACTCAGGGTGGGGCTCATACGTCTGGGAATGGACCTGAGAATGCAGCTGCCCCGCCCTAGCCCCGGCACCCATTGGGGCCAGTCCTAACCCTGCAGCTAATGCATAACAGCCCAGCGCTTGCAGGCCTGAGCTGGTATTTTCCGTTCCCCTGATTTCCGCCATTGGCCTGGAGGGTCTCAGAGTTCCTCCTGGCTGCTTCCTAAGTGTGGATGCCCGGACTTCTGTCCCAGGCTCACAGTGGGATCAGCATGGGTGCAGCGGCTGCCATGAGGCTTTCTGGCCACAGGCAGCGAGCCTCCCAGCCGTGACCCCTGACCAGGGCCAAGCCCGAGTGGACCCTGTAGTTCTGAGGGCCCGGGGTCCTACCCGTCGACGGGGTGCTGGTCCAGCTGGCCGAACTGCCAGTGCACAGGGAAGATGTACATGTTGTAGTTCTTCTCGAAGTCCCGGGCCAGCAGCTCCACGGGGTGGTCCCCGGCCTCCAAGCGCTTCTCGTTCTCGTGGATCTTCTTCACCTGTGCAGGGGCGGAGATGCTGGTGACCAAGGGTCCAGGCCAGCCAGGCCCCTCCTACCTCTGAAAAGCTGGGGCGAAGCTTGCAAAGCAGGGAGGGGCATAGCCAGGAGCCAGTGACTCCTCGTTCTCCAAACTGGAGGCCCCAGAGGCCTGTGAAGGCTGCTCCCTCGAGCTACCCACACCGAGATCACCTGGGCAGTGTGCTCCATGCAGCTTCCTGGGCCTTGCTTTGGAGTCCCTGCTTCACCAGGACAAAAGCGAGACCGAGGAATCTGCACTTTATCAGCACGGTGGGTGCCCATGGCAGTATGAGATTCTTGGAAAAATGAATAGGGTTGCGTGTGTCCCTGTCTGCCCTGGGCTGAGCAGGCCTCCTTCCCCTATGGGGGTCTCATAGTTACAGCCCATGAGGAGCCTCAGAGCACGGCGAGGAACAGCGGTGTCCCAGCATCCGGGATGCGGACAGTGGACACTGGCTTCCGGTGGGGCTCTGTGCTGGGCAGGATGGGCTGGATCTCAGGCAGCCCTAGGCCAGCAGGCCGCACATGCAGGTGCCCTGGAGTCGGCTGGAAAGGACCCGCTTACCTTCAGCTTCTGCTTCTCGGTCAGCAGGTTGTTGTCCTCATCCCGTTCATACAGGGTCACCAGGACGTTCTTGAGCCAGTCCCGCATGCGCAGGGGGAACTCGGTCAGCTCAGAGTCCAGGCAGGGGGGGATGTCTAGGATCCAGGACAGCGGTGATCAGCCCAGGTCCTGGCTCTCCCTGACCCGTCCATCTCCATCAGTGCCCTTGGTAGAGCACCACGCATGCCCACTCTGTGCCAGTCGCTGCCCAGGACCATAAGCAAAGGACTGGGAGAAGAGCGCCTCCAAAGCAGGCAGGTGCAAGGCTGTCCACGCCTTGGTCCCGACCTGCTGGGGACTCAGTTCCCCCCAGTGGCCCGTGCCTTTCCCAGTGACGGCTCTGGCTGTGATCCTTGCAGAGAGGAGCCCTCCCTGGTGAGGTCGGTGCTGGGAGAGTAACACCCATCCCCGAGAAATACAGGAATCACAAATTCTCATCCGCCAGGACTGTCTTAGAGATGAGGACTCCATCCTGGTGCTTTGAATTTAGATCCCAGAGCGTCACACCTGAGGGCTCGCCCCAGGCCCCTCCTGCATGGCACTTCGCAGAGGTCAGGTGCGGGAAGAGACTTGCTCCGGGTCACATAGGAGGAGCCTCGCCCGGCACCTGGGGTAACTGCTTGCCTGGGGGAGGCGGAGGATGTGGTCCCCTGCCCCACAGGCCTATGGAAACCCTCTGCAGGTCAGGGCCACCCTCCCTGGGCCGGGAGTTGGAGCAAGTGAGCAGTGCACCTGGGAGGCCAGCCAAAGTCACTTAGCAAAGGCTCCTCGGAACCCGCCTTGTCTCCACCACGGGTATTGTCTTTGGGGGTCAAGTGTGGCCTCAAGGTCCTAAATGACAGGGAGGATGCGGACTGAGGCGCCTAAGCCAGCAGAATCCGCAGCTGGGATCACAGACGTCAAGCCGCACCACCGCCCCAGTGCTGACTCCCAGCTTCCTAGGAGAATGTGGGTGCCACAAGTGTCACGGGGCCAGACAGGAAGCGACGGAGTAAAAGGGCAGGGAGCGGACGATAGCAAATCCTGGCCTACAAGAAACTGCCGGGCGCACCCCTGCCGTAAAGCATTCAGACTGAAGCACGTCAGAGTCCTCGGAAGGCTGAGGCCGAACAGCACGTATAGTGCCAAGGCAGGAAAGAGTCGAGAACTTCGAGAAGAACCTACTCACGGACAGCATCCTGCTGCATAAACGGGAGCCCTGAGGCTCAGAGGGGAGAAGAGATTGGTCCCAGATCACACAGCACTGGATGGCCCAGCCGGCGTGGGCGCAGTTCAGAGCCCTGACCCTGAACCCCGAGGCTGGCAAGGCCAGAGCCCGGACTCACATTTGCAAGGCCCGATGTAGTCCAGGTGGAGTTTGTGGCCCTTCTTGGTGCCCTCCAGGGTGCACTTGGTGGCAAAGAAGTGGCAGGAAGAGTCGAAGGTCTTGTTGTCATTGCTGCATACCTGTGGGCCAAGCATAGGGCGCCCCTCCTTTAGTCCCCGTCCACTCAGGGATGGGGACACCAAGGGCCAAGCAAGGCCTGCCATGCCCCTGTGGTCACACAGTCAGTCTGTGGCGTAGCCGGGACAGGTAGCCATGCCGAGGGTTCCAGGCTGGTGTCCAGCCCACGGGGACAGCGCTCGGTGCTCTCAGGACAAAGGCATAACCAGGTCAAGGAGGGAGGTGTGGGACTCACTGGGGGATGAGTTAAAGGTGGGGACAGGAGAAAGACAAGGGGAGCAATGAAGGGAGAGCGCAGCCGGCCAGGGAGCATTGTCCCAGGGAAGCCGCTGCTCAGCCAGCCTCAGCTGGTACACGGGGTGGGGCTGGCAGCAGGGCCCTGCACTGTGACCGAGCTGTCCCTTGCCGAGCAGAGTGGCTCGAGATGCCCACACCATGGGTACAGCAACCGGCTTTGACCGGCTGTCTGCTTCCCTGCTGGGAGGCTGGAATCTTAGAGCTCACTGGACCATGATCCAGCTACACATCCTTGCTGAGTCGTCATGGTTACAGAACATCCTTGCTGAGTCGTCATGGTTACAGAACATCCTTGCTGAGTCGTCATGGTTACAGAACATCCTTGCTCAGTCATGGTTACAGAACTTAGCACTGAGTACAGCTGCATGCGGAGCCCCAGAGTCTCGCCCTGTACCGACTCAGTGATGCTCGCATATCACTGCTGTGGGAAAATTGCTGGGCACGGGAGACCATGGGACACAGAGGTGGGAGATAGGGTGGAAGGAAGACTTAACAATAAACGATGAGCAACCCAATGCCCATTAGTGGAGGAATGGGCAAAAAAGGTGTGGTTTTATTCGATATAACGGAGTACTACTGGGCCATAAAGAAGGACAAACTGGAGAATCACGTGGGTAAATGGGTGCAACTCAAGACCACACTTGTAAGTGAAATAAAGCAGACCTACATGTGTAAACACGGTATGGTCAAGCTGGGCATGGTGGCACATGCCTGTGACCCCAGCACTTGGGAGGCTAAGGCAGGAGGATCGCCTGGAGTTTGAGGTCAGCCTGAACTACACAGTGAGATCCTGACTCAAAACAGGAACAGACAAACAAATAAAACCAAGACAAAATCTGAAAACACATCATTGTCTCACTAGTACGAGAATCTGAAAGAGTAAACATGATCCAAGTGTGCAGGAGATACTGTGAATTGGGAAGAAATTACTCAAAAGAAAAGAAAAACTGTGGAGAGAGAAAGGGGAAAGGAAGGAAGGAAGGGAAAAGGGAAAAATATGTAACACAAGACAGTCAGGATAAGCACACAGCTGGTTTCTCTTGTCCACTGAGGGGGAAGTTTTGTGATAGTAATTTTCTGGACAATGTTCATGCCTGTATCTTGTATTCTGAGCACCTACTCTTAATATAATAATATGCATGGCGTGGGTAATTGTTATTCTACTAGCCTGTTTTCTTTTTTCCTTACTACTATCCTGTTTTTAAACTCTGCTTCATTAATTCTTTTTTCTGTTTAAGGTAATAATAATAATAAACAATAAATGATGCTAGAATTTGTAACCCAGGAACTGTATTATCTTGCAGAGAGACTAAGGAAGCTGAAGGGGAGGATGTGGGAATTGAGCTGGTACCAGATTTGCTGCCCTGACTAGACAGCTACTTGTACAATAGTTGACATGAGTGATTATTAAAAAAATATTTATTTCATGCAGATGTCTTGTGCTCTGGATGAATGATTTGGGGGAATTTTTTTTTTTAACTTCAGCCAGTGTGGTGGTGCATGTCTGCCATCCCAGTACTTGGGAGGCTGAGGCAAGAGGATCACGGCGACTTTGAGATCAGCCTGGGCTATAAAGTGTGTTTAAGGCCAGCCTGAACTGCATAGTGACAGCTTGTCTCAAAAAAGATGACCAAAAAAAAAATTACTTCAATTAGGTGGATGGATGGATGGATGGATGGATGGATGGATGGATGGATGGATACTGGAGGTAGAATAGAGAGATTTGAGAGGTAATTTGAAAACAAGTAGCACTTCTTGGTACTTATTCGGTGGCAGGCTTTATTTAACAACTCCCGACCACAGCCCTAGCAGTGAAGGGCAATTTTTATTCCCTCCTTAGACATGAGAAAGAAAAAGACTCCGTAACTTAGCTAAGATCTCCCAGCTAGCAAGCGATGGAGATGAGATTGGAAGAGAACCTTTAATCTGACCCCAGAACCCACATTTTTGGGCGTGACACCCTGATAAGCCACAGAGAAGAGAGTCTCAGGTGAGGCTGGCTGAGTCTGGGATACAGCCTGGAATTCTAGAGCCTCAGGAGCCTGAGTCCAGCACACAGCTGGGAGCCTGGCGGTGCTGATTCCATTTTCGTTGGTTGCTGGGGACACCCAGAGCCGGGCAGAGCCTCATCGGACTCGGCTCCCCTTTTCTGCTGTGACCAGATCTGGCAAGGGGGCTCCTGAGCCTGGAAGTGTCCCGCAGAGCTACCGAACCCAGTTTTCTGGGCAGACACACAGTATTCCTGAGGACCCAGTCCCTCAGCCCAGTGATGGAGAAACTTTTAGAGACCGAGTGTCCAAACTGCAACCCCAAACCCACTTATTTATTGCAAAATGCCAACGCTGCAATGAAACCTGAGTACTGAGGTTTTAGTTTAGAAAAAAAAACCAACCCATACACTTGGCTCAAGCGCCGACAGAGGGCTCTGTGTGCCCACCACGGCACGCGTGCCACGGGTCCGCCACCCCCACCTCGGCCCTCACCTTCTCGAACTCGCCAGCGGGGGCGGCGCAGGTGGTGGGGTCCTGGCACACGCACATGGGGGAGTTGTTCTCGTCCAGCTCGCACACCTTGCCATGCTTGCAGTGGTGGTTCTGGCAGGGGTCTGTCGGGACACAGAGCAAAGGCTTGGTACACCAGGCTAGCACTGCCGCCCAAGCTGGTCCAGACGGCTTCAAGCAGATGGTCCTTGGCTGCAACCCTGCTCTGGGGTCTGGGCATCCTCCCTGTCCCCCCACTGAGCCTAGCAATCAGCATCTAGGGGAACCGTTGGCACAGTCTAGAGATAAAGAGCCCATCCCAGGTCAGGATCAGGCACTTTGGCAGAGCCAGATGCTCAATCTGGGAACCAGATACCATCCTGGCTACGCCAGGGGCTGAGTTCTCGGTTCTCAGCTGAGTCATTGAGTGAGGCATCTCTGGATCCTAGGTAGTCTTTCTAGAATGGCTTAGATGATTTTTTTTTCTCCTTTTTTGGTACCAGGAATTGAACTCAGAACCTTGTGCTTGCCAGGCAGAAGCTGCGCTGCTGAGCTAAACCCCCGGCCCCTAGAGTGGCTTAGAAAGTTGGCTATTGTCAAGGCTCCAAGGAGCTGCAAGGCCAAACAGACTTAAGTGTCCCTAAAGGAAAAGGAAGAGGAGCCCGGGGCCCACACTGGACAATAGTTTCCAGCCGAGCCTGGTAAACACCGGATGAGGTGGGCGTGGGGCAGGGAAGGACTCTGACTCTCCTCCTCCAACAAAAAGCTGTCCTGCCAAGCTCAGTGCAGACGCCCATGAGACACCCCTCCGTCCACACCCACGAGGGGTCCAGGCCCCTCAGGGCCAGGGCTTGATCTAGCCATCGCCTCCTGATGCCTAATTCTGGGTATTTTAACTGTCCTTTATTGGGCACCCACTCAGCAGGCACTGGGCCAAGAACTTGAATGCTTTGTCTCGTAACCCTCCTGAGATGCCGGGGGCAACTTCTCACATTGGAGGCGGGAGACCGGTGCTCGGTGCTCAAAGGAACAGCAGCGTGGTCCCCGAGAAGCCTAGGTTCAAAGCTTGCAAAGCTGGTGCTCACAAAGCCTCGGGTACAGACACCCAGCTCAGCTGTTCAAGCCCCAGGCCCTAGGCCATCCCTGCTTCTGGCACCGTCCCCACAGGCAGCATTAGGAGTTGCGTCAGGTTTGATTTCCTTACAGCCTTATTTCCTTGGGCTGAGTACAAATCAGACAAGCCAGTGAGTGTGAAAGCTCCTGACCCCTGGCCTCAGAGATGTGACAGAGGCCGTGGGAGAGCTCAATGACCAGACGTGACCAGTGGCCCCCAATGGGAATGTGAAACCCAACTGCAGAATCAGGGCAAAGAGCTGCAGGGGGGAGGGGGGCACATCCAGCTGGGGAACTTCCTTCCGGGGCATTCGCAGCCCGGATGCACTGCTATAAATAGATCTTTCCAGATTCCAGGGGACTTCGTGCCAGAGAGCACTCCCAACCTCGGGTCAAAGCAGCCTTTCCCTGCAGCCACTGAGGCCCCCACCCTTCGCCTCCCTGGGCAGGAATCTCCCAGAGGCCTCTAGGCGCTAGGCCCAGGTAGCCGAGGGCAGCCTGGAGGTGCAGAGTCAGGGGAGGGTCCTACTTTCAGCCACCACGTCCTCTACGGTTTCCTCAGCGTCTTCAAATTCTCCAACTTCCACCTGGACAGGGTTTGCACCCACGGGCATCTGAAACAGAAGAAAAGGAATGAGTTGAACACTCCCCACCCCTGTCCCAGACCCACAGAGAGCCCCGAGGAAGAGGGGGTTCCCTGAAAGTTCAGGAACCCGTGAGGAGCAGGGATGGCCAGGTGGAAATACGGCTCACAGTGCAAAGGCCTGGGTCCAGAAGTTAGATTTCATCTTAAAGTTTGGATTACTTTATTCATGTATGAAGCTAATTTGGTATTCATCTTATAGTAAGCATTTAACACTGCCCTGGAATTATGTTGCAATGCCTTGAAATCCACCAAAGGCCACAGGGCAAGAAGGGGTGCCAGCGGCAGGGGCGATGGTGCACAGCTGTAACTCCAGCACTCTGAGGAGCACGGCAGGAGCACGCAGGTTTGAGCCCCATCTGGGTGACTTAGTGAGACCTGTCTTTGAGTAAGAAAGCATTTGAAAAGAGCTGGGGATGCAGCTCAGGGCAAAGGCCCTGCTGCCTGGGCTCGTTCCCTAGTACTGCAAAAATAGAAAAGAAAAGAAAACTCCAAGCCTTCTACCCCTGCTGAGCAGCCTGAGCAGATCCCGTTTCATCTGATTTATGTAGGGGAAGACTAGGAGTGATCTTGAAAGAAAAAATAAAAACTAAAGGATTTGAAAAGGGTGGCTCCCAAAGGCAGCAGGCTCCTGTGGAAGGCCTGAGACCTGCCCAGCAGCATGTCGTGAGGTGGGGGTGCTGGGGTGTACTCCAGTGCTGAGTGGCACACACCCCATGCCAGCATGAGACCCATGAGACCCCAGGGAAGGGACGGGCAGAGAGGGGCTGGGGTTTGGGGTTCCACCATCCATGCCACATACCTCTGCCACCTCAGCCACGGTTTCCTCCACCACCTCTGTCTCATCAGGCAGGGCTTCCTGCTGCTGCGGGCAAGAGAAAGCAGGGTCAGAGAGCTCAGGGCCCAGGCCAGCTTCACCTCTGAAACGGTCCTGAGCTGAGTGGGACTCGAGCTGCTAGAGCTGGGAAGCCGCTCGCTGGAAACTCCCAAGGCTGTGCATCGGGAACCCCGTGCTGGGAGACTGGGCCACAGAGAATGCAGGCAACCCAGAGCCTCTCCCCTTCAACAGGCAACCCAGAGCAGCTCCCCTTCAACAGGCAACCCAGAGCCTCTCCCCTTCAACAGGCAACCCAGAGCAGCTCCCCTTTAACATAGCTGATATGTAGTTTGTATTTTGTGCACTTTACACGGGCGTTCTGGCTCATTCGGAGAGCAGCGTCTCGGAGCCCCCGAGGCTGCGCTTTTCCAGTTCTCTCTGAGGTCTTTGATGTCATGATCTATATGCCTGCTTCTCCAGTCTACCTGAGGTTTAGCTGGCAAAGCATTCCTGCTGCTTTGAACACCTACAGAGCCTGAAAACCGCTGCTTTCAGATCAACTCCCCTGGTTGAACATAGGAAAACTGACAGCCAGAGGATGTGAACAGTGTGAATTTAACAGATGTCAGAGCCTCCCCCCAGGTGCGATAGAATTATCATGACTATTAGGCAAAAACCTTCCTGCCATTTCCACTTAGAGCAGGAAGAGTGTATAACTTTGAGGCCTCTGGTTGGCTCTGGGGCTGCTTCTAAAAGTAATGCCAACCTTGCCAAATCTTTGGTCTAAATCTGCCAGTCTGAGCGAGACGTCCCGGGTCTGCCATCCACCTCCCCATAAAGAGAGGAGGAAGGAATTCCAGGTTGAAAGAAATCACTCTCTGTACCATGCCTGTCCTCTTCCTCCTCCTCCTCCGCTTTAAGTCGCCCACTCCTGTCCCGCTGGAGGCCACCCTGGGAGTGACTGTCCCCAGTCAGGGTGTCTGTCCCATCCTCCCCTAGCCAAGGAGCAGGTCTAGGATCCACACAGAGGCAGCCTGCCCTCCTTCATTTTTTTTTTTTTAATCTTCTTGGCTCATTCTCTCAAAATATCAAACCTGCTGAAGTTGATTCATTTCGACGGCAGCATCTCAGAGCCGTCCACTCTCCATCACCTCCCGGTGCCCGGAGCTGCCTCTCTGTGGTTTTCCCCAAAGCCTCTGTGGTTGCGTTCTATGCCTACATCTCCACTCTGCTGCCCGAGGTAGTCAGATTGGAATCTGTTGCTTGCAAATGAAATCATGCCGCTGATTCTGAGTCTAACGCATGCTCTCCGGGGGACGTGGTTCTCTTCTGACGCCTTTCCCACCAGCACTACCCCCTACCTGTACTGCTTGATCTGCTCATGAGACTAAGAGGACACTGCCCAGTCCACTGCTGGAAGGTCTGACAGCTACAAAGTTCATCTCACAGCCTCACTGGAACTTCTACCCAGGTGGACCTTATTCCAACTTTTCTTCTGCTTTTATTGGCTTAATTGAAAACTGATGAATTGTTGAAAAAGTGAAACTAATTTGAGATGGGGAAGTCTCTGTTCCCTCTCAGCACCCGGGCAGACTCAGAAGGCCTAGACCTGGCCAAGAAGGTGGGACCCAGAAGACGGATCTTCAGGTACTTACAGGGGTTGCCAAGGCCCTCCCAGCGAGGCAAAGGAGGAAGAAGATCCAGGCCCTCATGGTGCTAGGAACCCTGCAGGGAAGAGAGACAGAGAAGGTTGAGGGAGGCGTCCTTGTGTGGTTCCTCCTGAGTTCCTGAGCCTTCCAAGCTGATCAGAGATGGCACTTGTTCAATCCTGGGGAGGGAGAGGAGAGGAAGTTGGTTCCACTCAGTATGGGGTCGGTCCTGACTATATAAGGAGAAAGTCTGCTCGGTGCTAGGCTGTGTTTAAACCTCAGGCGCTTCTCTGCCCTGGTTAACAGAGAGAGCTGCCCTCTGGCTCAGCACTGCTGCCGCAGAAGACTATCCAGCTGCAACACATTGAAGCCCGAATTGTTTTCCTTGTGTTCATTTTTACAGTTTCCTTCTATTTATGACAAGGTACACAGAGTTTTCCACTTATGGCAACAACATAAAAGTCTTTTTTGTTGTCTTTTTTTTTTTCTTTTTTGGAGCCTGGATTGATCCTAGGACCTTCCCGCTGAGCTACCTCCCCAGCCCCTGCCACCTTTTAAAATTTTGAGACAGGGTTTCATTAAGTCACTAAATTGCCCAGATTGGGCTCAAACTTGCAATCTGCCTGCCCTAGCCTCCCCAAGTAAGGCAGTGTGCCACAATCCTGAATCAAGTCTTTTTTCTAAATACTTTTATTTAGGTTTTTAAAAAGTGATTCAACAAAAGCAATGGGCTAATTAATCAAGTTTGGACAATGCTTAATTAAGGGCCCTCCAATCCCTCGTGTGCAAAGATTATTTTTTCCTACTCCCCAACGCTGATCCTCCTCTCCCTCCCTTCCCCTCTGCCCAACCACTGAACAGGGAGAAGTGAATCATCAACTAAGACCTTAGCTCTAGACTCTAATACTCATGATAATAAGGGATCTTGGAACAGAATCCCCTCTGATGATTCAATACCAAAATGCTGTCCCTACTTGAGGACCCGTGGTGGGGACACTTCACTTCCTCTGTTAACAAACCGACCTTCCATTTCCCAAGGGCTTTTACAATGCTCTTTCTTACATGGATCCAACTATGCCTCTCAAACTTCTGGTCTACCCCGCCTCTTTTCTTCAGCCACAGAGAACAGGCCTGCTCCTCCTGCCTCCACACTTCCTCAAGGACAGCAGTCGCCACGTCTTTTCTCTTTCATCCCCCAAATTTCCATACCAGGCTCATCATCCCTTGTTCCTTCCAAGTCCTTTCAAGTGGCCAAGCACGGAGGTAGGGGGGACCCTGACATCAAGACATAAAGCACTGGGCTGGGAATTTAACACCAGGAGGTCTCGTTTACCTCATTACTGTCTCGGTGAATAAGTACAACGCATTGGTTCCCCATCAGTCACTTGAGACGACAGACTTGGTGACATCAGAGGTGAACAGCTGGGTCCTGAAAATGCTGTCACAGCATAGGCAAGGCTGGGGGGCAGCACAGCTGGCGAGCACATGCTTAGCATGCATAGGACCCTAGGTTCAATTCCCAGCTCCAAAACAAAGAAAATGTCACAGGAACATGCTTGTCTTGGCACATGTTCCCTCCCCGGGTGTCCCCCATCTTCCCTTGGATCTGGGCAGCACAAGCAAGCTGCACTAAGGGAGCTTTATTGGGGGCGCACAGAGGCACAAGACCTCAGCCCCTCCTTGGCAGAGTGTGAAGGAACCAAAACCCACAGGCATTTAGAGGAACTAACTTGAGAGCCTGGCATTGCTTTGCCATGGCCTCGAGCCCTAGAGGAGCCCATACAGGTTCTGGAATGTTCTTTCCCTCACACAGTTGTCCACTTGTCCCTCTCCAGACTCAAGCGGAAAAGTCTCCCTCTTGCTTCTCCATTTGGAAGATGCAAGCAAAACTACGCCCGCAGGTGGCTCTGGACCAATGGAACCCGAGAGAACCCATCAATGAGGGACTTGTCTGAGGCTGTCTGAAGGTGAAGGATCTAAGGGAAACTGGCAGGGAGGGGAGGAAAGTCCCCCTGTGTGGGATACAGGGACAGAGATGTCACCTCAATGAAGGAAGAGCCCAGGGAGAACTGGAACAAGCTTTCCAGGCTGCAGAGCGGGAAAGACCAACACTCCCCAACTCCGAGTCCCTCATCTGGCCAGGCAAAGCCCCTGTGCTGCATGGCCAGGAAGGTCCAGTGGGCCGCGCTGGCTGTCCCGTCCTCCTGCCTCCCCATCTCTGGCTCTAAGTTGCAGTGTTTTGCAATTTCTAAAGACTCTCACATACACTGGAGCCTTGAGACAGCGCAGGGAGGCAGTTAGGGTCCTTGGGAGCGTCTGAGTCCTATAAGGAATGTGAGGCTGAGGTGGAAGCCCCTGCCCTCAGCCCTGCCGTGCCCCACTCAGACACAGGAGAGGAGAGGGAGCCAGAGACTGATGAGGCCGGGACACCTGGATCTTAGGGCTGAGCTGCCCTCCACCACTCGGCTTCCACCCTGGGTGTAGAGCTGCCTCGCCCATTCAGGCCCCAAACTCAGATGCCAGGTGGAGCGGGCAGGGAGGCTGCCAGGCTGTCCTGGACAGTCCCAGCTGGACTCCTGCATAGCCTTGAGACACCTCTCTGATGTTCTCCAAAACACCACTGGCCAGAGAAGCTGGCACCGTCCTATAAAGCCAGCAGGGTGCGCCAACAAGTTAGAGCCCAGGGTGAAAACTTCCTCCGTGGCGTCCCACATTGCATGGTAATGCAGATATTTATTCTCTCTAGTGTGGCTTCATAATTCTGCACCCCAGATCCCATGGTACAGATGAGAAGACAGAGCCTAGAGAGGAAGGAGGCTGCAGACTGACAACCAGTGGTCCCCATACCAGAGTGGCCCCATGCATCCCCAGCATGTCCTCTACCTCAGCGCTCTCCCTCCCTGGTGGTCACCTGAACGGAGCCCAGCTGTCTGAACTGCTCCACGGTGCTAGAAGGAAATGCCCTGGTGGGGGATGTTTCCTCTGGCTCTGTGGCCACTAAATGCAGACGTCCGCACCCCCTCCTCCTCCAGTTCCGTACATCCAGTGCTTTCCTTTTGCCTCTTTATTTGCTCTGGAGACTGCTGAAAACCCGTCCTCGGCTGCCAGCAGAACCCGAGGCCGAGGTCACTTCTCACCCTTTGGAAGGACTCGGGATGGAAAAGTACAGCCAGGTCCTCAAAACATAAAGGGCCTCCTTTGGGCTCTCCCCAGACATTGAAAAGCTGCTGGATTCTCAGAATCACAGAATTCAAGACCACGGGACTCAGAATTATAAACTCTCAGAGGGGAAACACAGGTTCCGACTTATGGTTGTTAAATCTAACTTGAGTAGAAAGCGTTTACAGAGCAATACAATCCCAAGGAATTTTCAGTGCTGATGAAAATATTCTGCATCTACTTTGTCCAATATGGCAGCTCCTGGTTACATGGAACTGCTGCATGGAATGTTTAACTATTTCATTTTAATTCATTTAAACCCACAGAGCCACACATGGCTACTGGCTACCACAGTAGACAGATGGTTATAGAGACAGTGTAATGTAATGGGAAGCTCATGGGTCCGGGAACCAGAATGCATGGGTTCAGATCCCGACTCTGCCACTTTCTGTGACCTTCAGAAATCAACTTTGCCTCTGTGGGCCTCAATTGGTTCCTCCATCTGTAAAAAGGAAAGAACAACACGGCCGCCTCGAAAAGCTCACGGCGATTTACGGGAGAGAATACAAGTGAAGAGGTAAGAAATACTGTTAGGAAGAACATCTTAGAACCAAATGCCCCAGAGTGCCTATTGCCTTTCGGAATCCAGGGTAGAAATCCCAGCTTTTTGTCTGCAGCCCCAGGGGGAAAGGGTATTGGGGTGGAACAAAGCAGATATCTGGGCGTCTCACCTCCTGAGCTGCCGTGATGAAAGCCAGGCCCAAGGCTGGCTTCTCCTAAGGTGCTGACGCAAGTCAAGCATCTCCCTCCCACTGTTTGGCTTGGAAACAAGGATCCAAAAATGACACACTGCGGTAAACAAGCCCAGAGGGAGGAAAATAAGCCTGCAGGCAGACGTGTGCCAGGCCCAGCAGGAGCCAGGGCCAGTGGGAGGTGGGGGGGTGTTCAATGAGGTCAGGTCCAGCCAGTGTGGCCCATGGGACGACACTTAGCAGTCCTGCCCGTGCTCCAGGATGACACACAGACTGTGGAAGTCAGGGGTCCTGAGCCCCAGGCCTGTGTGAACTCCCTGTTCTGTGTAGCAGCAGCTCCCCTGGCTGCCTGTACAAGGGGGAGGCTGTTCCATCCTTCTGATTTACACAAAGCAGAGAAGCCTCCCCCTCAATGAAGTCTTCTACAGATGCCCATTATTTCAGATGGCTGAGATCTGCATTTGTTTAAACATGGGAATGGAATGGAATGATCCAATGAATAAGCTTGAAATTAAAAAGCAAAATTAGGGTGGGTGGGTGGCACCTGTCTATAATCCCAGCACTCAGGAGGCTGAGGCAGGAAGACCGCCGTGAGTTCAAGACCAGCCTGCGCTGCATAGAGATACCCTGTGTCAAAACAAACACCTCCAAAACAAAACCAAACAAATGAAAGTAGTGCCAGGGTGGAGCTGGAGCAGAGGAGTTCTAGGTATGCAGAGCCTGAGACACAGCTAAGCCCAGCTGGAAACTCGGGCAAGGTAGTCCCTAAGGGCCCTTTCAACTCCGGATGTTGCCCCCAACTGGCCTCGAACTCCTGACCCTCCTGCCTCAGGCTTCCGTGTGCTGGGATTGCAGACAGCTCAGGTTTAGGAGTCAACTCAGGCAGAAGCGGCCTGGACTCCTGGTTTCACTGCTAACACTGTCATTTCTTGTTGGGGAGGTGGAGAGCTAAGGGAAGCTGTGTGCATGAGAAAGCCTAGGATTGGAGCAGTTCTGGGCGACTCAGAGGCAGCTCCCAGGTCTGAGATGCCCTAAACTCTCCCGAGACGCCACGTTTCACTGCAGCTAACTGGGTGCAGGGCGGGGCGGCAGATGGCCTCCTTGGCGCCCCCTAGGGGGCCAACGGTGCATTGGGTTGACCACAAACGGAGGGAATGAGAAATTACAGAGTCCAGGGGTTGTCGCGTGGAACAAACCCTCAGAGATCCCAAGCCAGCAAACACGTGGCACCAGTGCTCCTCTTCCCCCACCTTTGCGCATGTGGCAGACATTAGCCCGACATGTGACCGTCACCCCCAAAGTCTGGAGCGGCATCAGAATTCCCAACGCCCTTCCTCTGCCAACGACTCCCAATGTGTTGGCACTGCCAGGCCTCAGGGAAGGTCTCTGCCACGTCTGTTACTTTAGAGATAATGAACTTGAGTCTCTGAGAGGAAAAACAACTCAGTCCAGGTCCTACAACAAGCTGGTGCCTGAACCAAACTTCCAGAAGTCTCCACGTGTTTCCCCTTGCTTTGTTTTTGTGGCCCACTAAGTCTGGATCCTAATGCCGTGCCTGGCACGCAGTGGCCCAGGTGGATTCCTAAGGAAGAGGGGTTAATACCAAGTTCCTGAACAGATCCAGTCTGGAGAGAGCCGAGGCCTCTGCTCCTATTTTCCCTACCGACACCGAGGTCTGCAGCTTGACCAGCAAGGGCAGAGCTGCTGTGTCTAGGAAGGCTTCCCTGGGGGAGGAGGCCGTTTTCCTCAATGATTCCATCAAGTCACTGCGTGCTGGGCCGGGCCCTGTGCAGCTCAGCTGGCCCCGGTTGCCCCAGTGAGAGCAGGAGGGGGCAGTAGCTTCGGCCGTGCCCGGGCTTGGCAGAAAGCTCGGTGTGAGCCTTCCCTTCTCTCCAGCAAATGAGCAGCCACTTAGCCACCTCTGCTGGGCCTGGGGGCCTCAGGACACTGCCATGTAGGTGGGACAGACTGCTGAGGCCGGCGAAGGGGAGGACAAGCTGCTGATAGCTTGTTATCCCCAGGACTTGGGCCTGCTAGACCTCGGTGTATGAGCTATACCCCACCCAAGCTGGGGTGGGGGCTGGGGGGGAACATCTGGATGGTTCCAAACATCTGGAGGTACAGCTCAATTTCTCTGCCTCTGAAATTCAGGGCCATGGGGCTGGGGGTGGGGGATAACGCATGTCACATGGTCATGTCTATGTCATGATCCTCATTCTGTTTGTGTGTATGTTTGCACACCCGGTGGTGTCTGTGTAAGTGCATGTGTCCTGACACTCAGCATCTGTCTGCTTCAGCCTGTGAAAATTGAGGGTCACAGGTTGCACACGCGTGAAGATGTGTGTGGAGGACACATCTGCGTGAGCAGGCATGGGGTGTGTCCCCTAGAGTTCACCCAGTTTATTTTTAGCTGTGCTGGTGGCTGCCTATTGGTGCCATGGATATATGTCCCTGCAGTTGTGTCTGCCCCTGTGGGTCCCTGCACTCTCACAGAGCCACCCAAAGGGACCGCAAAGCCAAACACTTTCCTCCCCTCCGTCAACTTTCCCATGTATAACTTGTTTTTGGAAGAAGGTCGCTGTCCTGAGGAGCAAGCCACCGCTCAGCTGTATGCGGCGGGGATTTACAGGTGAATACAGATCCCAGCGTGGCAAGCAGGCTCCCGGGAGCTGCCCCACAGTCCTCCCCAGCTTTGTTCCCTTCTGCCACCGACAGGGGAGGGGGGTGTGTTGACAAGAGGTAGAGGCCATTCCTTCCAAAGAAAGCAGCTGCCAGGTTTAGGGTCAGAGGCCTGAGGGGCTGGAAGGGGGTCTGGAGACCACGGGCTCAGATCACCCACTTAACAGATGGGGAAACTAAGCCCAGAGAAGAGTAGCACCTTTGCCAAGGTCACACACTGAGTTAAAACCTACTTCTATTTATACCTGTAGCCACTTTTTCTACGGAGCTGAGCATGATGCACACACCTGTAATCCCAGCACTTGGGAGGCTGAAGCAGGAGAATGATTGCGAGTTCAAGACCAGCCTGGGCTACAAAGTGAGCTCAGGACCCCCCTGAACTATACAATGAGAACCTGTCTCAAAAAGATGAGGGGGAGGAGTTCTTTCTAGGGTACACTAGGGAGAAATACACAAGGAGTTCCCCAAATCAAAATGAATTTAAAGCAGGTATGGTGGTGCACGCCTGGAATCCCAGCTGGAGGCTGAGGCGGGAGGATCGCCTTGAGTTCAGGGCCAGCCTGGGCTACATAGTGAGTTTATGGCAAACCTGAACTACATAGGGAAACCCTGTCTCCAAAAAAAAAAAAAAAACCTCAAACAATGTAATGTTTAAGACACATGCTTGTCAGGGCTTTCAATAATGAGCAGTTGTATACAACACACACACAGTGATACAGCTCTCAGAGCGGAAAAATAAAACACCCAGAATGATTTCACCAGCTCTTCGGATGCTGTGACTCAGTTAGTTCTAAACACATCACCTCAGAAAGAAGCACTGGGTTTATAAAGTGGTTTGCGGTTCATCATCCAACATCCATGCCTTATTTTGAGGGGGCCCCTTGCTGCACAGAGCAGACCCCAAAACTGGAGCTCAAAAAAGAGAGCAATTAACGTTTAAGGTCAGAGGGCACATTTCCAACAGCCAGAACAAAAGCTGAGGTCTTGGGGCCTAGAATGTGTCGCTGAGGTTGTACCTGGGGGCTGGAGGGGCACGTTCAGTTTGAGTCTGACTCTCACGTTCTGGGCACCCCCTCCCCATCAGCGGGGCAGAGACCCTGGAAAAGAGGTTTCCGTGTCAACTCGCATTCCTGGCCCAGAGAGTCACAGCCCGGACAGCCTTGGTGGGCGGGGCTTGGAGGAAGTTTCCAAGCTGACCCCTTCCAGTGCCTCCTTCCCCCTTCCCGCCGCCCGCCCGGCTCTGTCGACGTGGCAGCTGATGGCCTCCGGTTACCTCTCCCCCCAGCCCCTCTGGAGGGGCAGAAATGTCCCACCCTGAGACTCTACCTCCTGCAAATGCAGATTTGCTTCCCTTCCGCACTCTGAAGCCCACAGCACGCACTCTGAAGCCCACAGCACGCCCTCTGATCACTGTGGGGGACAGGCAGCCCTCTTGCAAATATCTTCAGCCTGAAAGCAGTGTACATCTCTGTCTGTGTGTCTGTCCGGCTCTCTTCACGGTGCACACAGCTGGAAGGGATCTGTAGACACCCTGAAGCCCACTCAAAGGCCTTTTGAGGACAGTTAACTGACCTCCCTTGAACAGTCTGAGAGGACCCCAGGCACTCCAAAGGCTAGTCCTGTTATTTTATAGATGGGGAAGCCAAAACCAGGGGTGTCACTGCCTCAGCTCACCCCTAAGACAGCCGGCCCTCCTGCTCAAGGGCTGCTTCTGGGTGCAGTGTAACCCACTGCTCCAAATTCTCTAATGCAAGAAGGGTCCTTCTTCAAGAAAATGCATGCCCCTCGGCTCCCTGTTTTTCCCATTTTAGGGAGACAATCCAGCACCCCGTTTCTCTGAGTGTCTTTAGGACACAGAAGTCCAGTCAACAACTCAGAGTGTGGAGAAGGGCTGGGAGAGGGCGCGTGGAGAGGTTGAACCCCAACTTAACACGGGCCAGGCTGGACCTACTCCTCTGTGGAGTCTGCACTTCTCAAAACAGGGATGTGGAAGGGTTCCCGAGGGTGCTCCGACGGGGGCTCCACCTTACTTTCCCCACCCCCCTTCCAGCACACCCCCACACCACCGCCCACCCTGGGCTCATACTCGAAAAGGCCAACGAGTTCCGTGTGGCCCACACCAAGGACCACGGGTGGGGCGGGGGCTTCCAAAACCTGGCTGGGGTGGCCCAGCAACCGCCCACGTGGAGAAGCAGGGTGGACAGCAGGAGGGGAACCAGGGAGAAGCCTCGATTTAGCCTTCAAGACCCTGTCTCAAAAAACCAAAACCTGGCCTTTCGGGGATCATCATATATGCAAAGTCTCTTTTTAGAAACAGCAGCCCCGACTCAAAACCAAGTCCAGGAGGTCTGTTCTTCCAGAGCAGGGCACAGGACAGTGCCGGCTGCCAGCTAGGGGGGCCGTGCCTGTGGCAACTGTGACAGGATCAGATTCCCAGGAGAGGAGGGGGCGGCCACATTCCCAAAGTGGGCAAAGAGATAGAAAGACAGCGGAGACCAGGGAGGGAGAAGGGAAGAGAGAGAAACAGAGACAGTGAAACAATGTACTGCAGGCCTAAAAGGGGTCACGCTGAGTCGGCTGCCTGAAGAGCAACAGGTGACAGACTGGCCAGGGACTGCATCCTTAATTCAAGCGAGGGCCCCTGAGGAGATGGAGGTGAGCTCCCCTGCCTCTCTGGAGATGCAGGCTCCGCCAGGGACCGGCTGGGCGGCCGAGGTACCTACCTTGGAGGCAGGCAGCAGCAGAGCGTGTCCGGGCGTCTGGCGGGGCGCAGGAATGTGGAGGGGTTTAGACACAGGCAGCAGGAAGCCACTCAGAGCTCTGGGCTGGGTCTGTCTCCCCCTCCAGCCGCAGTCCCTCCCCTGTCTCCTCCTTCCCAGGCCGCCTCCCCCTCTCCCCAGAGCCCAAGCTATCCCTGTGTCTTTCTTCCTCTCCCTGTGGTGGGCCGTCCTGAGCAGACACCCCAAGGCCGCCTGCCTGGTCTGGGGCCTGCATGGACACACAGAGCCAGGGCTGCAATCGCCTCGCCGAGCACAGCTCCCTCCTCCCCCCACCCCGCCCCTTTCGGGGGCCCTGAGTCCTGGAGCAGGCACGATTCCCTCAGGGCCCCAGAAATCCTCCCTCCCATGGGGTAATGCTGAGCAGGCAGCAGTGATGGAGGAGGGGGCTGTGTGGGGGACAGACGGAACCAGCTTGTGACATAGTCCTTGGCGATTTGGAAGACGGTCTCTAACTCCAGTTAGGCACAGCAGAGATTAAACTTCCAGATAAGGCCACTGATAATCAGAGCAGCAACACTGCCCCAGGTTTCCTGGGGATTCTAATCTTCATAGCAAACCCTTGACACAGGTTTCACAATTAAGCCGTTTTCTTTCATGGATGGTCAGTAGCTTGCCTAACACAACTGGCCAAAGTGATACTAAAGCAGCCAGTTCTACATTTGAATTAGGTTCTTTCTTGTTTTTTGTTTTGTTTTTGAGACAAGCTCTCCCTACAAAAGAAATCCAAGCCAGTCCTGAATTCACTGTGTAGGCCAAACTGGTCTCAAACTTGAGATTCTCCTTCCTCAGCCACCCTAGTGCTGGGATTACAAGTGTGTGCTGTCACGCCCAGCCTGGATTAGTCCTAGTTTAGAACTCTCAGTGCAGCAGGTCTTGGCTATTGACTGCATGCCTGCTCCTTTGGGAGGTACAAGGCTTAACTCCCTGGTTCTTGTCCTCAGGAAGCTTTGGATCTTGCTAATTGGACCCGCCTTAGGCATACAGCCAGGTGCAGGAGACAGACACAGACTTGGAGCCTTCTCCTAAGGGTTCAGACTGGGGAAGGCATCTAAGAAGAGACGGACCTTGACCCAGCACGGTGGAGCACACCTGCAATCCCAGCACTCGGGAGACCGAGGCAGGAGGATCGCCGCAAATTTGAGGTTACACCGTAAGTTCCAGGCCAGCATGAACTACATAGGAAGACTTTGTCTCCAAAAACCAAAACTTAAGAAAAAAAGGGAGACCTTCAGCATAGTTTGGGTTTGAATGACACGAGAAAAGTCTGAAAACATCCTCGCGATGAGCGTCCGCACTCCGTGCCTTGCCCTTCCTGCCCTGCTCTCTCCTACCTCTCTGCTCCACCCGCACCAGCTTCTTCAGCTGCTCCCAAGCTTCCCTGCCCCACCCAGAGCTTTGCACTTGCCCTTACCTCTGCCAGAGACACTTTGCCTTCTGAATCCCTGTGCCCGGACCACTGTTGTTCAGGGCTCTGTTCTAATGTCACCTCCTCAGGAATACCGCCCTAGACGCCCCAGCTCCCCCTCGCCTCTCTCATCTCTCCGGCTGCCCCATTTCCTTACTGTGCTGTCAGTCAGAAGCTGCCTGTGCCCCACAAGTGTTTCTCGTCGCCATGTTCCAAGGATGTCGAGCAGTGCCCTGCACGAGGGTGACCACTAGCCAATTCTTTTTCCAATCAATGAATGCACTTCAGACTACTCATGAGATAAAAGAGGGATTTTCTCTTCCCAGAGTTCCAGTCTGGAATAACTCCCAGCACTGGGCTTCAAGGGACCCTCAAACCCATCCACATATGATGTTCTTGGCCTTGGACCAAGCAAGAACCTTCGGCGGATGGATACTGGGTGCCAGCGAGCTCCATAGATGGCTGTTTTGCCCTTTGGACAGATGTTTATTTGTATGGGATTGGTTGCCATAGCTCCCAGGTCCTAGGGGGACTAAAATGAACTGAAGTTTTGTGTTTTTCTTCACAAACTAACATGCCGGCACTCTGACGAGGATAAGCCAAAAGGGAAATTCTTGGTCAGGGTTCCTGAGTGGCCTTTGGTTCAGGAATTGGGGAGCCGGCTGGGGCTGGACTCAAGCTGTGGGGCAGAGATGCCTTTAGGGGGTCATTTACAGCCCCCAAGGGGACACCCCGAACCAGAATTCCTCAGAGAAGGAAAATCGGGCGGCCTGTGTCTAAGACAAGAGTGTGCAGGGAAGTAGGAGCCTCTGCAGCCCGCGGGCTAAGGCTGGTCCGCCTTGTACCACCCAGGCCTTACAGGAAGGGAGAGAAGACACTGTGGGTCCAGATGTCACCACCAGCCATGGAGTCACTGAGTGACTCTGGGCTCATCCCTCCCCTGTCTGAGTGTCCATTGGTAAAACAGACTGGACAATTGAACAATGACACCAACAGCCAGCATTTGGTAAACCCACACTTTCCACCACACACTGAGCTAAGCTCTTTGCACAGATCTGCTAATTAACCCATAGGAAGCAGAGACTATTCTCTCTGCTATGATATAGCTGTGGACAATGAAGTTCAGATTGATAATTTACCCCAGCACATGGCAAATCAGGGATTCAAACCCAGGTCTGAATGAGTTGCATACACACAGCAACTCCCCACAGTGAACTAATTACTACAGACTGTCAAGAGGTACTAATAAAAATTAAATTTTTGAAAATATTTTAAGTGGAGCGTGATACCTGTGTCCATAATCCCAACCACTATTAAGAGTTGCTCATGATCACAAGTTCAAGACCAGTCTAAGCAACTTCCTGAGACCCTGTCTCAGAAGTGAAAATAAAACAAAGTGCCGAGGCCATAGTTCAGGCTGGAGCACTTGCCTAGCATGTGGGAGGCTGTGGGTTCAGTACCCACCAACGAAAACAAAAAGTCCATGTACAAGAATCACTCGAGCTGAAGTGTTTGATCACCACATTCTATCTTCTCTTCAGTTCTCCTCTAGCTCTGCTGCTTGTGGACTTCAGAGCACGAAGCCTCTTTACCCCTCAACATCTTACCCATACTTTATTCTATCAAGAGCTTTCTTATTATAAATAAAATGTTGTCTTAATTACTTTTCTGTCATCGTTGGGACAAAATACCCCACACCCAAAATCAAAAAGGGAAAGGTTTATTTAGCTCACAGTTTGTGGAGGTTTCAGTCTGTAATCAGCTGGCTCCAAGGCAGGGTGGCACATGGCACAGGGGCAACAGTTCAAGGTGGCAAAAACATAAAAGGTAACAAAAGCAAAAGAGGAAAAGCAAGCTTCCTTCACTGCCTTATAGTGTATGCAGGCAACCTGCCCTAGGGCTGGTATAGCACTCAGGCCATCTTCCCACCCTCCACCTGCACAAGCTCAGGATGTTTATGAAGTGAGGACTCTGGCCCCTGCTGAGTTGCTTAGCTAAACTTCTCAGAATGACACAATGAACAGCATCCTAGCGCATGGGCACCTCCTCTACACACTGCTGAGTGACTTAGTTAAGCTTCTAGACTTCTCAGGTTGACATGTATCAACCATTACAAATGCCGCTGTACTCAATTCTCACACTTGCTGCAGGGAGTTGTTTGGCTTTGTCTACACTCAGGGTTGCTTAGTGGCTGCTGTTGGTTTGCTTGCTTCCAGATCGAGTTGGGACTTCCATGTAAAATCTTATTTTTAGTTCCTTCTCTGACCATGCTTTCCTGGATTCTTTGATTGCATGATTATACTTAGAATAAAACCAGCATGTAAAGGGCATCAGGATAAATCCTCCCACCCCAGAATCATTTGCTGCCTAATTCTACTAGTGAACAGAAATGAATAAATCGAAGCCAAGCCACAGCAGATCGGGATGAACCATATCATATCAAATCCTAGGCACAGGCAATACTGGTAACACCTACAACCACCAGGAGCTTGAAGAGCGCCCTTCTGTTTACCGAGTTCTACTGCAGTGCAGGCGGATGGCTGATTCCCTTCAGCCAGCCCTGCTGCCCCCACACAGCCATTTGGCAGCCTCTCCTTAGTCAAGCGGGTTGCTGATCCAACACTAGACAGATCTGCTTTTTGATGGGTTCCACAAGCATGAAACTGTCAGGCTCAGCGTGGTGCCTGCCCAACAGGTGCTGGGCCTAGAGTGACAGCGCATCCCTCCAATACTGACTTCCGCATTCTTCCAAGCACCAGTTGAACGTCCTGCTTTTTGCGCATGCACCAACACTCCCCCAATCAGCTGTCAAAACGTCATTCTGCCCGCCCCTTCAAACCCCACCCTCTGTCAAACCTAATAAAAGCCCTACAGCTTCTTTGTTTGCTTCAGAAGGATCTTGCTGTCTTTTCTGTGACGCTTCTGTGCCCGTAATAAACGTCTTGTCTTTTTTCTTCCTTTGTTTCTCTACCAGGCCAAAAAAAATCTAACACTTTTTATCTCACAAAATGATTAATCAGTACCTCGGGGTCCCTGCTGTCTGCCCAACACCCCTTCCAGCCACTCTAGCTGTCTTTTCTGGGCAATACTTGCAGACACCCACCTTTCCTTCCTGACCAGCACTGGGGCCCTGCAGGAGGACTCCCGTCTCTCACGCCTCTCCAAACATTAGCCACCTCATTCATCCATTCTACCCACCCATATGCACCCTGAATCAGGCCGGGGACAGAGCATGAAGCGCAAAGACTCTGTCTTCCTGCTCTTTACATTCCAGAAGGGGAAGCAGACAAACTAGCTATACCTCCAGCCCTACAGCTCAGAGGCAGAGAGTTCACCTGCCACTTGTGAGGCCCTGGATTCCATCCCCAGCATTGCAAAATAAAAAGAGGGCTGGGGATTTAGCTCAGCAGCATAGCTGCCTGGCAAGCATGAGGTCGTGAGTTCAATCCTCAGTACCAAAAAAAAGAAGAAGAAGAAGAAGAAGAAGAAGAAGAAGAAGAAGAAGAAGAAGAAGAAGAAAAGAAGGAAGGAGAGAGAGAGTGTGTGTTTCAGATGGAGATTCCCCACTTCCTCTTTTTCTTGTTCCCTTCTAGTCATGCCAAATACTTCCTCATCTGCCATCTCCATGGATGTCAGGGCAGTCCTGCAAAGCCATCTGGTAGGGGTTAGAACCTGGAGTGCAGATATTGGAAACTGAGGCCTCAACCCTCAGCAGAACTGGAGCTCAAAGCCAGGTCTCTTGGATCCTCAAGCCCTGTAAGGGCTGACTTGTCATATTTCTGCTCAGTGACTCCGGGCCTCTGTCGCCTGGGCCACCTGAGGCAGCAGCTCTGGGAGCTGGACTGCAGCCAGAGCCGGGTGGATGACCAGTGTTCCTGTGGAGGGAAAGCAAGACCTGGACAGGAATGGGCTGTCTGGGCGCTGGAAATAGATCAAGGAGGCTCTGTAGATTTGTTTCAGCAGACAGGAAAGCGGCAGAGAAGGATGCCAAGAAACGACCCCTACGGCCATGCAGGGGAAACAGCAAAGGATCCTAGTGGTTCTGCTTTCTGGACCGAAGCGCCTGAGTCACCCTATCTGATTAATAATTTATAATAATAATAATTTCAAGTCAGATGTGGTGGTACACACCTGTAATCTCAGCACTCAGGAGGCTAAGACAGGAGGATCATTGTAAATTTGGGGCCAGCCTGGGTTACAAAGTGAACACAAGACCATCCTGAATGGCATAGTGAGACCCGGTCTCAAAAAGACAAATAAATCAATAAATAAAATAACAATTTCACACACGAGAATTCAAAGATTTGAAAAGGACTATGGCCCATGGGAGCAGTTATGACTACACTAAGAAAAGAGACAATAATGTCCAACTCCAGTGGGCAGATGCTGCGGAGAGGCTTTCTGCCCATTAATTCATTCACTCCTCCCACAGTGCTGAGGTGGTACATGGGTTTCCCATTGCTATTCTAATAAATCACCACCAGCACCTTGGTAGCTTAAAAACAAGACACATTTGCTGTCTTACAGTTCTGAAAGCCAGAAGCCATAAGATCAAGGTGTCAGATGGCTATATTCCTTCTGGAAACTTGAGGGAAATTTTTGTTTTCTTGGTTTTTTGTTGTTTGTTTTGGGTTTTCTTTGAGTTTGGTTTTTGGGGGATTTTTTGGTACTAGGGATTGAATAGGGCCTTGCACTGAGCCATATCCTCAGCCGTTCACTTATTTATTTATTTGTTTGACTTTTGAGACAAAAATGTAATTCAGACTGGTCTCGAACTTACCATGTCGCCCACACTGGTGCCAGGAATCCTCCAGCCTCTACCTCTGCTTCCTGCCCGGCCCTTTTTTCACTTTTTATTTTGAGACAGGTTACCCACATTGGGTCCAAATTTGCAATTCTCCAGTCTCAGCCTCCCAAGGTGCTGAGATTATAGGCACATGCCACTGTGCCTTGCTTGTTTTTGTTTTTTCTTGGTTTTTCCAGCTTCTAAAGACACCTGCATTCCTTGGCTTGTGGCCCCTTTCCCATCTTCTAAGTGTATCATCCCAACCCATTTCTGTTTTCATACCTTATTTTCTGGCTTTGACTCTCTGCCTCCATTTTATAAGGATTTTTGAGAACACATTGGACCCACCTGGATAATTTAGGATAATCTTTACATCTCAAAACCATTAGCTTAATCTACAAAGTCCTCTTGGTCTTGGCCATGTAAGGAAGCATAGTCATACATTCTGGGGATTAGGACATAGACACCTTGAGAGGGGATGCTATCTGTCCACCATAGATAAGTACCATGATTATTCTTATGTATTTGGGTCTCACTGTGTAGTTCAGCTTTGCTCTGAACTCACTCTTGTAGCCCAGGCTGGCCTTGAATGCTCAGCAAGCCTCCTACCTCAGCCTCCTAGTGCTGGAAATACAAGCATAGGTCACCACGTCCAGCATGGGCTGACCACTCTTATTTTAAAATGAAGAATAAAAGATCAGAGAACTAAATAACTTCTCCTGGGGCTCCCAGCAGTAAACCAAGAGTTCACACAGGGAGCTTAACTCCAGATGCCTCTGCTTTCTGCCCTGGCTAGGGCAGCTCCCCACTTCCTGGTTGGTTCTAAACCCACCCATCCCACAGGCGCAGCCCGCACTGCTCCTGTTTGTCCCGAGGCCTCTGTCTGATCTCATACTGTCCTGGTACGCCTGGGGAAATGGACTTTACAGACCCAGTTTTTCCGAGGCCTGCAGCCTTGCTCTCCAAGGCCACCTCCATCCGCTCCAAACCTCCCGAGGCCGGACGGAGGATTGTGTATCCAAATGCTCAAATGCACCTTTGTGCGTCTGGCCCAGAGTCAAGGCTGCTGAGTTGGGAAGGACCGGGCACAGGGAGGACGACTGGGCCCTCGGCCTCCTGCCTGTATCTTTCCCTGAAGGCCCTCCCACTGGCTGAAGGGCACAAAGATCCCATTGTTGTCCTGCCCTTGGTCCCCTGCGCAGCAGCATGGTCTCTGACGAGGGCCAGGAGGCTGAAATCTGACTTCAGCTCCCCCCGGGCTCCCGCAGGCCCACTGAGCAGCTGGAGATTTTCTCCCTCTACAGCTCACAAAGGACTCTTATCCTCCTAATCTTGCTTAGCTTATAAAACAGAAACCTCAGAGCCTTGGGGCTGGACAGACAGAAGGACTGGCTCAAGGTCACACAGCTGCCCCACGGACGGGCTGAAGGAAGACGCCCAAAGTTTTCACAAGTGACCCCCAAGACTACACAACACCTGTCGCCTCCATCCAGAGCTCTGAGGAGAGTTTGCTGGGCCACCTCCGTCCCACAAACCCTTGTACCAAGGGGACAGGAGGGCAGCGAGGTGTCTGCTGCGCCCTCTCATTCTGACACAACACCAGGAGCTCTGCCCTTAGTGGACCTGGGCCCCCCTAGTCCTGTCTGCAGCCAGAGCTTGAGCGGTTCACCTTCCCTGTCCCCACCTGGGTCCCCTATCCATGAAAGAGGCACGATTATCACACTTGGCGCTTCTTAGCTCAAAGAAGGTGTAAGATTGAAGCCAATGTGGGTTTGAGAGAGTCAAGAAGGAGAAGAGGTCAGATGTGGTGGCCCATGCCTGTGACCTGGGCACTCAAGGGGGCAAAGTAGGAAGATTTTGAGTTTGAGGCCAGCCTGGACTACAGAGCAAGCAAGATCTTGTCTAAAAAAAAAAAAAAGAGAGAGAAAGAAATATAAGAGAAGCGGCTAGGGATTTAGCTCAGTGGCATGAGCGTCTGCCTGGCAAGAGCAAGGTCCTGAGTTCAATTTCCAGTACCAAAAAAAATAAAGACTATTCCGACAAAATGAGTTGGGGAGATGAAGCTTTCACCGCCTTCCTCGTGGAGACCCCTGAGGCCCATTAACATCCCCAGCTCTGGAAGCGCTAAAGAGGCCGGCCGAGCTGTGTCACCTGCCCCGGGTGAGTTTCTGAACGAGCTCCTCCACGGTGTGTCCCACGTCCCTCTGGGGGACATCCCGCAGTACTTGCGCTTCTAGGGCCAACTCTTTGGGAAACATTTCTTTGACCCCATGCCCTTGTTTGGAAGAGGAAACTGAGGTGCAGGAAGCCAGGTGACCTGTCAGTACACAGTGGCATTTAGACTTGACTCGCTAATTCTTTGGCCTATTAACAGTTCTTGCTGTTAAATCGTATTTTACCTTCAGCAGATGATGTGGACAAGCGTTCTCTAAATGTTAAGATTTATTTTTTTAAAAAAGGTTTGTATCATCGGTTTCACAGCTCTCTTCCAGGCCCTGTAGCCCTGACTGTCGGTGCAGGGCTCCCTCTGGCCCCAGCTGCCACCCCAAGCCCCGGGTCTGTAATTTTGCAGCCACTGGTGCAGGTCCAGGGAGCAACTCGCATGCAGGCACCAATTTTCTTCTGAAACCCCACAGGCCTGGATATCTCTTCTAAAGGAAGAAGGAAGGCCCCATAGCCCAGCCCTGACAACGTGGCAGCTCTTAACGCGTTCCCTGACGTGGCCCACAGACCAGACCTCTCTTCAGTCCCAGCAGCTGGGAAGCCAGGAATGATGAGGACCTGCCAGCGTGGGGATGTGGCGGCCAGGCTGTGTGACTCAGCCGACCAGCGGGGCAGCCCCGAGACGCCGTCCTTCCACCCCTCCATCCTCTCAGGGCGGGGACAGGCGTGGAAGAGGAAGATGGGGTGAGGCAGCTCAGCTGCTACGCCCGCTCCGGCCACATCTCCCTTTCTCCCCACTTCCTGAGGCACAGCTGGCCTCCCTGTCCTCTGCTGACGTGGGTCCAGCACTGTCCCCCACTGCAGACTCCTGGGCCTGTCCTGAGCCCTGAGCCTCCAAGACCACCAATGGGTGTGGCTCCTGAGCACCTGCACCTCTAGGGGGCAGAGGGGACAAGGGGACAGGTCCCGGCCCTCCACCCTGCTTCAGCCAAGAACCACCACCATGATCTGTTTAACACACGGAACTTCTGCCTAAGAGTTCATGTCTAACAAAATGAGTTTCGCTTCTTTAAAAGCTGAAATGCATGCATGTATTTTGATATCACTGGCTTTCCATTCAAAAACCGAGCCATAGTAAAAAGGGGTGATCTGTCCAAAGATATCGACTGTCCCAAACTGTCCTGGTTCCTGAGGGAAGGGGGTGAGGGTTCCCAGAGGTGAGAAAGAGCTTGGAAGACATCTGACCCAGTTCCCCAAGCTCAAAGCCTGGTCACTCTGGGCAGGCAGCCCGCGGTCCTGCCTTCCCCAGGGAAGCAGGAGGAAGGGGCTTGTCCCCAAGCTGGGCAGCACCCCCGAGGAGAGATGGAGGACTTAGGGGAGATGCAGGATCTTTGGGTGCAGACAGACAGGAGAGGCGAGCAGCCCCTCTGTGGGGACACGGCAGGGGAAGCACAGTCACATGGCTCAAGTGCTGACTGTTGGACCCACGCCCGAGAGTCTGTGCCCCAAATCAAACCCATCTGCGGGAGGAATCTCCTGCTGGGCCACCAACATCTACTTACCCTCCTCCTCTGCCTTCTTTTTTGCATAAAATACTTATTGTGATTTGGGGGAATTCAGTGTATCTCCACTGTATTACAATTGAGCTATTAATCGTGTAGCAGCTCCTTCGACAGGACCCGGTTGATTTTTATGATGCTGCTGATTAGTCAGCTCTTTCTGCAGAGGTGCAAGAACAAGCTTGGGAGAGGTGTGCAAGTTCCTTCTGTTTACAAAAACGTCATTCACTCCGGGGACTTTTCCCTCCTTAACAGTGCTTGTTGTCTTCTTAAGATTTGAGGTAACTTTGTTTTTGCTTTGCATTTGAATTTAAGGCGTCTTTAGCTGGCTCTGTGAAATACATTCCTGGACTTCTGCCCTCAGAATTTGTTCTTGGCCACTGTCTGTCACGTGCAGCTGCTCAAACTCCAGGTGACGCTGCGCACGCACATGGCCCAAGTAGTTCCTGGGAGAGGTGAGTCTTCTGTTGTAAAGAGAATGGAATATTCCCCTCTCACATTCTTCAGGGAGACAAACCAGCACCTAACCTCTCGGGTTTGAAAACTTTAAAGTGACTCAGTCTCTTGCTTGCTGCCAACTCTGAATATTTCTCTCTCTCTCTCTCTCTCTCTCTGTCTCTCTCTTTCTCTTCCTCTCTTCCTCTCTCTCTCAGGGTCTTGCTATATAGTTCAGGCTGACCTTGAACTCACTATGGAGCCCAGGTTGACCTTCAACTAATGGTACATCTCCTGCCTCAGCCTCCTGAGTGCTGGGATTACAGGCATGCTCCACCATGCCCAGCTCTTTTCTTTTTTCTATCTTTTCAAACCTCCTGAAAAGAGCACTGGAAGCCAGGTGTGATGGCACATGCCTGTAATCCCAGCACTCAGGAGGCTGAGGCAGGAGGACTGCAGAGGATCGCTGTGAGTTCAAAGCTATACAGTCAGTAAATCCCCCCACCCACACCTAAAAAGCACTGAACAAGAAGGCAAAAGGCCCAGGCTCCTGGTGCAATCAGGGAAGGATATGGGCAAACCTCACCCTCCCTGGGCCACAGTCGATAGCTTGTAAAATGAGGGCATCTAGTTAGAGCGTAGTTTCCAAACTGCAGGTGACAAGGACCAAGATGAGAAGCTCAGATTCCCCTTTCCTTTTGTACCCTAGAAGTAGCTATCTGGCTAGTTTAATTACAAACAAGGGTACTACAGGGTAACCACGGTTAATAAAATGCTTGAGAGGCAGAGGCAGGAGGATTACTGCGAGTTTGAGGCCAGCCTGGGTTACAGAGCGAGCCCCTGTCTCCAAAAAAAGCTTGGAAATGACTAGGCCATGTGCCGCAAAGGCCTCCCAGCCTTGAGTTCCAGGGTTTGCTTCTCTCCTTGTCCTCTGTCTCCTTCATTCAGACGTCCCCACTGGCTGGCAGCAGCTTAGGAGGCTTCCTGCCGCCCTGTCTCCGTCTCCGTCTCTGTCTGCCTCTGTCTCCCCCTCTCTCCCTCTCCAAGGCTGTACTCTGACCTTTCACTTGCAGTGTGGGAGAAGTCCTCCTTTCTGAGATCACCCAGGCCTTGACAAATCCCAGCCAATCACCCCGGGACTCCAAGGCGAGGTCTCTGGCTGCTCCCTCCCCCCTGAATGCTTCCCAACCCCGGCCAGCCGCGTGGACTCGGTTATTCTCCTGATTCAGACATTTTTGTGGTGTGAAATCATCTCCGCCCCAGGCAGCTGAAGCCAAGAGCCTGGCCTGGCCAGCTGGGCGCCTCCCAGCCCCCTCTCCCTGCCACGTCCCCACGCCCTGGGCTCCTCTCCTCTGAGCACTCCTATTCCCTGCCCTCCTCCCAGTGCTGCAGAGAAACAGCTGGCGGAGCAGGCAAAGGCTCAGGTTCCACTCTGTCATTTCCCCGCAGCTCCAGGACCACCCTGGACAGGCACGAGGGCATCTGCTTCATCAAGACAGAGGTGGCGACACAAGCGAGGGCAGAGAGAGCAGAAGAGACAGGTGCAGGAAAGTTACAGAAAGAGGAGCCGGGCATGGCGGTGCACGCCTATAATCCCAGCACTCTGGAGGCTGAGGCGGGAGGATCACTGCAAATTCAAGACCAACCTGGGCTACAAAGCAAGCCCCAGGCCAGCCTGAACTGCATAGCGAAACCCTGTCTCAAAAAGACCAAAAATAAATAAATAGATAAAGATGAGAGGATGACTCCATGTCCACCGCCTGGACCGTGGTCCCCTAGCCCGTCCGGAGATCACTCGGGGTCACCTCTGTCCAGCTCACTCTTTGCTATTGATTAGGGCACTGCTCTGAAGTTAGAAGTTAACCCGTAGATTTCCGGCCAGGGACACAAAAGAACTCCAGATTCACAGCTGTGAAGGACTTGGCCAGTATCGTGCATGCCCTGTTGGCCTCCCTCGGTGTCCCTCAGTGACCTCTGCACATAATCTCTCAGGGTTTTCCTTGCATCAGATGTGTCATCTGGCTTATCATTTGACAAGGCTTATATTTTGGTTTGTATGAAAGTCATATTTTTAATTATCAAAAGCTATATTTAGATGAGGTAGAATTAGAATAAGACACAGATAGAGACAGAGATACAGAGAAAGAGAGACAGAAAGAGAGAAAGAGAGAGAAACAGGGACCTAGCTGGGCACAGTGGCTCACACAGGAATCCCAGCACTTGGGAGGCTGAGACAGAAGAACTGCTGCAAGTTCAAGACCAGTGAGTGTGGGCTACGCGGTGAGCTCAAGGCCAGCCTGGACTACATAGTGAAACCCTGTCTCAAAAAAAAAAAAAAAAAAAAGACAGTGACCCAAAAAAAACAGACAGTGACCCACTTGGTCAATGCATATACAAGAGGGCTGTGAGCGGAGATCTGGGTATGCAGAAAATAATAAATAATGGTAGCGTCCTGGACGAGGACGGAGTGGAACAGAAGGCAAACTTGAGAGAGAACTTCGGGTTCACTTCTTCATGCTTCTGTGTTGACTTTCTTATGAGCAGGTCAACTCATGTTGGCATCGAGCCAGGCATGGTGGCGCACACCTATAATCCCAGCACTCTGCAGGCTGAGGCAGGAGGGATTGCTCCAAGTTCAAAGCCAACCTGGGCTACCCGGTGAGTTCAAGGCCAGCCTGTACTACACAGCAAGACCATGTTTCAGAAGCAACAAAAACAAAAACCAAGAAAGGGAATCAGAGAAAGAGAACTGAGAATGAGAGAAACACAGACCACAAGAGGGACCAGGCCATCACAGAGACAGCAGAAAAGAGCGAGGGGTGGCGGCAGGGTGGGGGCTGCTGCCGGGTGACAAAGCACACACTTGGCATGCTGAGGCCCTGGGCCTGATCCCCACCACAAAGGAAATGAGGGAAAAAATAAAAAGCAAAGCAGAGAAAGCTCACTGGCTTCTGGTGGAAGGAACAGAGCAAGCCGGAGTTTGGCGCTTCCCTGGCACAGGGCTGCAGAGTCAGCCGTGTGGGAGGCAGGGAGGCCAAGTGCAGAGGACGGAGAACAGAGGCAGCCTGCAGCAGGGGCCACAGCCGGGGCGAGGCCTTGGGCTCCTCCTGGAACCTCGTTCCCCAGTGTCTTGGGAGACACAGGGTAAAGGAGATGGGGTCTAGGGAGCCACCCAGAAGGAACTAGGGGACCAGAGATGCTGGATTAGACCAGGGGTGAGTTTCCTGTTTTGAATTCAGGATTCAGACTAAAGTCCAAATTCACTCCCGTGGCCCTCCAGGGCCCATGACGCCCTGCTGCAGCCAGCCAGGTTTCGGCTCAAACCACTGCCCGCCTTGCGCATGCCCTGCCCACGCCGGCCTTCTGCAAGCCCACCCTTCCATGTCCTCCTATCTTAGGGGCCCGCCGCATGCCATTCTTCTGCCCTGATCTCACAAACCAGCTGCTCCGTCCGCATCTGATCCCAGCTCCACCGCCTGATCTCAGGGATTCCCAGCAGCCCTCATTCCCTCCAGTCGAATGGGAGGCCGCCCTGGGGGCTGTCTGCATGGAACTCCCTGGCTCACAGCGTGAGATAAGATCGTTTTGTGCTTTTGTCCTGGGTGTGTTCATTACCTTCTCACCAGAACAGAAGAGGCAGGAGGGGCTGGGGGGCCTGGTCTGTGTGGTCACTGTTATCCTTCACACAAGGCCTGCATTGTCTCACAGCAAGGATGACTGCTCTCTTACCAAGAACGCACCATGTGGATTCTGTTACATTTCTGTCACCACAATTTAAAATACAAAATCATCCTGGGAGGAGGGGGATGTAGCTCAATGGTAGAGCACTTGCTTAGCAAGCACAAGGCCCTGGGTTGGATCCCTAACCCTGAAAGACAATCATCCTGCCAAGATTAAACTGTTTAAGAAATAATTCTGCTTTTTTTTTTTTTGTATGGGGGATTGAACTCACAACTTCATATTTGCCAAGCAGGCACTTATGCCCCTGCCCTCCCTCCTTTTAAGACAGGGTTTCCCTATGCAGTTCAGGCTGGCCTTGAATTCATTTTGTAGCCCAGGCTGGTCTCAAATTCACAACGATCCTCCTGCCTCAACCTCCTGAGTACTGGAATTACAGGCATGCTCTACCATGCCCCACTGTTATTCACATTAAAAATGATTGTTTATATAAAAGAACTACACACATGGTGGAGAGAAGAAGCACATGCTCACACAGCTAAGACATTCCAGAAAGTGACCCACCCAAGTCTTGGAAATATCATTATAAAAGTGGAAAAAAGGGGGCTGGGGTTATAGCTCAGTGGCACAAGCACCTGTCTGGCAAGCACAAGGTCATGAGTTTGATTCCCGGTATCAAATTAAAAAAAAAAAAAGCAGTCACAAAAGACCACATCTTGCTCAAGATCCTACTGGATGTGTCCCCTGTTCATCTGTTCAAAACCCAACCCCAGAGTCACGTACGTGGTATTTGGAGGTGTGGCCTTAGGAGGTGGTAGGCCAGAGGGCTCTGCCCTCAGGAGTGACCCGTCCCTCCGTGGGTGAATGGAGTAGCAGATTACTACAGAAGTGCATGTGTCGAAGCCTACTTTTTCTGGCTTGCTTGTGGTCTCAACATGCAACACTTTCTGCTACATTAGGAGCTAGGAATTTCCTCACTAGCGCCTGACTCCTGGACCTTCCAGTCTCTGGAACCATGAACCACATAAGCTCCTATGCTCTACAGGTTACCAGGTTTTAGGTACTTTGCTAAAGCAACAGGAAAAGGACAAAGATGTCGTTTGTAAGAAATGGTCAGAATAGGCACATTTATGGAGACAGTTAACGGGACCCGAAGGTCAGGGAAAGGAGTTCAAGGGGGAAATGGGGAATTACTACTAACGGACACGGGGTTTCTCTTTGAAGTGATAAACATATCCTACTATAAGAAGTGCAGGTCAATCCATGAAACCTAGGCCTGCCTCAAACTCCTGGGCTCAGGCCGTCCTCCTGCCTCAGCCTTCCGAGTAGCTGGGATTCAAGGTGGGCACCACTGTGCTGAGCTCCACTGCTTCCTCAGAGACGGTTCCCCAGAGATCACCCCCTGCACGCTGAAGGTAGGGCTGCCACGTGTTTTCGTAGGGACATAAACCAGCCCGTAACGTCAGATACAAAATTTATCTCACAACAAAGCTGTTCAATGTGAGACACAGTGGCCCAGGCGCACGGCATGCTGGGGGATCCAGGAGGGACACTCACTAGCATTAGGGCCCAGGGGATGACAGCAGGGAGAGGACCCCAAGGAAGCATTTGAGAACAGCTCAAGGTGAGCTTGACTGTGCCTGTGCTCTGCCCAAACACCTCCTTCAGGCCCAGACAGCCCTGGAGCTCCTTCGGGCGGCTCACAAGTCCCCTCCAGCCTTAGCTCTCAGCACTCCTTTGCACACCCCCCGCAAAGCATTCTAATAAAGGACTCATGTGCAATTGCACAATCACCGTGCAATTGCACTGGCAACTCTGCCTGGGAAAAGTCCCCTGGCGATTTAAAGCACTCTGGCTTCCCCAGCCTAAGTTCTCAACTCTGACCTCCCGCCTCCAGAAAGCGTCGCTGAGCCCTGGCTCTGGGTTCTGCGCTTCGGCTCAGCGAAGGCTGTTTACGCGGCTGACTTCCTCTCTCTACCGGCAGTGCCCCAAGGGCACATATCAGTTAAGACTTACCAGGGCAGTGACGCAGACCTGTAAGCTTGGTACTCTGCAGGCCTGAGGCCACAGGATGGCAGGTTCCTCCCTGGCTAGGGGCAGGTAGGGACTTAGTAAGCCTGTGTCTTAACATGCAAAAAAAAATGAAAAGAGAGCCTGTTGATTGCACACCTCGAATCACCCGGCTCCCCGTCCCGCGGTCCTCGAAGAGAAACTTCCACTTCTCAGGGTGGGTGTCTTAGCCTCTCCAGCCCTGGCACCTCCCATCCTTTCCGGGTCTCCAGTTTCCAGCCCTGAACCTAAGCCCCACAGGCGGGCAGCATCCAGCTTCCTCCAGCCACCCAAGAGGCCAAGGAGGAAGAAGGTGGCCCTGTGTTTGCCGGAAAGGTGGCCAGAGCAGCAGGCTGGGGAGAGGGTCCCTGAGAGCACTCGAACCACTTTACCCTGAGACCTCCCTGCGCCTCCCTTGAGCTTTCCAGTTGGAACTGTCATCGCCCTGGTGTTGCTCTGGGGCTGCAGGAGTTCCTGGAAAGGCAGCCAGCGAGGGCCAGTAAGAAGGGAAGCCGACAGTAAACTGCAGGCGGGGGTCCAGGGCAGGGCCTCCGGGCCTGCGCACACCCCACGCCCAATACCCGCCTTCTTCTCACCTTGGAATCATCTGTCCAACTTTATTTACTTATGCTGAGTATTGAACCCAGAGTCCTTCACACAGAGCTACATCCCCAGGCTTTTATATTTTTATAATTTTTAAATTTTGAAACAGGGTCTCCCTAAGTCTCCCAGGCAACTCATTTTGAAAGTACCCTCTGTCCTCAGCCAGGAACCTTGCTGATCTACATCCCATAAACGGGAAGTAAGTGACGGTGACAACAAAGAAATGCTAGTAAATCCTGATTAAATGTGCAAAGGAATGAAGATGAATGTTGACATGATGCTGTAGAATGATCTCCAGAGCACATTAAATGAAAGACAAGCCAGGTGTGGTGGCTCACGCCTGTAGTTCCAGCACTAGGGAGGCTGAAGCAGGAGGATCACTCCGAGTTTGAGACCAGCCTGGGTTACAATGTGAGCTCAAGGCCAGCCTGAACTGCATAGCAAGACCCTGGCTCAAAACAGACCACAAAAAAAAAAAAAGACAATTACAAAAGATGTGAAACACTGTTTACAGTACAAAGGGGAGAAGAATAAAAATATGTACAGTCACTGCCCCTTGTCTGCAGGAGATCCATCTCACAGCGCCCAGGGGATGCCTGATGCTGCAGGTAGCACTGAACCTTTTACCTACTGTGTTTTTCCCTATATATATGACAAAATTTAATATATAACATCATATAATTTAACATATAAATCGGTAAGAGGTTAACTATAATTTCAGCAGTGTACTGTAATAAAACTGCCATCATCACCACTCTTGCACTTTGGGGTCATTGTTAAGGAAATCAGCATCACTTGAACAGAATCTCGAGATTGTCCGTCTGACTATTGTGCTGCCACTGAGTGATGAGCAAGCAGGTAGCATATACGGCGTGGATACTGTGGACAAACAGACGCCCACATCCCAGGCAGGCTTGAGATGTCATCACCATACCCAGAACACTGTGCGCGTAAGGCGTCTGAATGGTTTATTTCCTGAATTCTCCACTTGGTATTTTCAGACAGGAGTCCACAGCGGGCAGCTGACATGTCTGAAAGCCAAGCTGAGGATGAGGGAGGACTACTAGATGTGCATGTGCTCATGGGTCCAAAAAGAAACAACTAAAAGACCCGAGCCAAGCATAAGTGGAAACAATGAGTTTAGTGAGAGAGGGGATTGTAGTCAGGGGTTGTGACGAGAACAATTAGAATCAGGACACAGAATTTATAGTATTATTTTATGATGGTCACATAGAGTAAAACACAAGAAAGTGCAGGAAATCTGTCCCCAATGCTAAAGACACAGAATATTCAGCCAAAGGTCTGGATCCCACAGCAATGTCCCACAGCAGAGTCCAGCTGAAGACCTAGAGCCCATGACAATGCCTCGCATGAGTCCAGCTGGAGGTCTAGAGCCCACAAGTAGGACTCATGCCAGTCTGTTTTACGGATCCGTGCTGGGAAGGCCCAAAGGTGAGGAAGCTAGAGAGTCTATGCCAGCAGGGTGAAAAAGCTGTGCTGGTAGGTTGAGGGTTCTATGCTGGAGTTGAGAAGTCATGCTCAAAACAGAGACCAGAGCACCATAAAGTACCACAGCCAGCCTCGGGAACCTGAGGCCTAGAGCTCCTCCGACACTAAAAACAGTTGAGTACATGTCAGGAAGCCAGCTTGATGAGCTTCTCCCGGAGATTAAACAGCACAGTGTTCCCCTCCAGAGCCAGGAAGCGATGCTCGATGTAAGGACCAGGGCTCCCGCTAAGTGAGCCACAGCCACTCTCAGCAGCAAGGTCCCGAGCTCCTCTGGTGACAGTGGTGGAACTCACTCTGGGGAAGCTGGTCACGACGAGCTCCTCCAGGAGAACCAACGGCGCAAACGGCAACACCGAGGAGAACCCTCAACAGCACACGCTTGCTCTCCATGTCTCCTTTCATGCTGCCAACTTTCCTCAGGCGGGCCACCTACACTCAGCACCATACTGACTCAATTCAGTTGGTGTTAAATTGACCACCAGTTTTTAATCCATAACAGAGGGTAACATTCATTAAAAAACAAACAAACAAAAAAATTCTCTGGATGTAGTTATATAGTACTTTGTTATATACTTTTAACTGTGGGGCTATTAAATAGTTCCTATAATTAAAAATACTGGGCTGAGCTGGGCATAGTGGCTCATGCCTGTAATCCCAGCACTTGGGAGGCTGAGGCAGGAGGATCGTTGTGAGTTTGAGATCAGCCTGGGCTAAAAAGTGAGCTCAAGGCCGGCCTGAACTGCATACTGAGAATGTCTCAAAAAGACAAAATAAACAACAAACAAACAAATAAATAAATAAATAAAAATGCTTTGCCAGGGATATAGCTCAGCAGCCAGCACCTGCCTGGCAAGTGCGAGGTTATGAGTTTGATTCCCAGTGCCAAAAAAAAATCAATAAATTCTAGCAAAGACAGAAAATAATTTCCAGACGTAAGTGTGGAAATGACCTCACTGGGCATCAGCCCAGTGGCTGGCTGCCCCGAGGCTGCTGTGGTCCCATCTGAGGCTGGGGCTGGTACCTGCAGGGCAGGTCGTCGGGAAGGTGAGGCGATGTGAGTGAAGAGGACGGAGGGTCAGCTGGGGGCTCCGGGCAGGACCTGGACCCCGCCGGAGTGTGGCAGCCGTCAGTCCCCACCTTCACACCCGAAAGAGAGGCTGTTCCTGGTGGAGCTTAGCCCAGATCTGGCCCAGAAGTCTCGAAAGCTGCAGGAGAAGTCTGGCCGCTCCCTCCTGCCACCAGGCAACCGGGCAGAGCCAGCAGGCAGGCGGTGGCATGTGTGAGCTACCACACCTGTGCAGTGGGTGTGCCTGGCACCCTAACAAAAGAACACCAGGGGCGTGGGTGTGGAAAACACTCTTGATAAAACAGTAAGAGTAACTGAAGCAAGAGGATGCTACCCAACAGGTTAATTCAATTACTCTCTGCTTTGCAATATTCTTTGAAATTTCCAGAAAACGTTGACAACAATATTAAATTAATGCTGTTACTTATGAAGTCTCCGATTGTAAAACTGGCTTCCTCATTGTTAAAGAAGGAATGATTGGCCACACACTCGCTCCAAAGCAAGAGTACTTCTACCCGACGTGATCACTAGCTTTGGAAAAATAACTTACATATTATGTGGATTCCACATTTTTTTCATACTAACATATTCTTCAGAACAAAAAAACACTCAGCATCCTTTCTTGGGAAAGTCTGGTATGAAAAGAACATAGGACCAGGGAGCAGGGGACCAAGAATCTAATTTTCACTCAGTAATGGTGGCTCTGCAAGCCTCCCTGCCTTGGTTTCCTCTCCTACAAAATGAAATCAGACTAAAAGATCTCTCGGAGTCCTTCAGCTTTTCCAAGCCGTGAGCCAGTAAAGATCAGCACATGTTTAACTTACACAGTTATTCAACAATAATTTATTTTTATTTTTTAAATTTTATTTTGAAGGTAGTAAAAATACAACAGAACAAGACAGAATAAAGCCAATCGAGACAGTGCAATGAAATTGGTGCAGAACTTCACAGCAGGTCACCGGGATAACAGTCATAGGTACCATAGTATATCTCGTTATCTTCACAATAGCTGTCCAGTCAATTAGGTCTAGCAAAATCAAACCAAAAACAGAACATTATAAAACCAATCAAAAGAGAATATTGAATAGAGCAAAACAATTAATCATAACAAAACAAAACAGTGAAAACAACAGTTGCCTTCATACAGAAGACAGAAGGAAATCCCCCATGTCTGCTATGTTGCATATGGTCACTCTCCCAAGGGATGCTCAGACCTCTGTCCCCAGTTGCTAATGGGGGTGGGGGTGGGGAGTTTGATTCCCAGCCCACTCATGGGAGCCGCTGACTGGCTGTCCTCCTGGCTCTCACTGGGGTGCTTACCAAGAGGGCGGGCGCATTGCTTTCTTGGCAGCTGCCCAAGTTCTATCATCTATTCAACAATAATTTATGCCTTTTTTTTTTAGTGCTAGGGATTGAACCACGGTCTTTGCACTGAGCTGTATCCTTAGGGCTTTTTTATTTTTGGAGTCTCACTAAGGCACTAAGTTTCCCAGGTTGTACTCAAACTTGTGATCCTCCTGCCTCAGCCTCCCTGAGTTGCTGGAATTACAGATGTGCACCACCACACTCGGCTGAAACGTTTACTGTTTACTATCCTGGGTGCTACAGTGTAGCTGGGTATGGTCCCCAGCCAGGGTCACTGAGCTGCCAACCCAGCTGTAACTTACCATTTCCAAGAGCATGCTAGGTGTTCTAGAAAACAGACCCTGGCTTGGTGGTACACTTTGGAAAGAAGATGGAGCTGTTTCCCCACGCTGCTTCCCTGCTCAGGTGTCTAAACCTTTCCTTCTGGACCACCAGCACCTTAGGACATCTGGGAAGCAGCCGTTATCTCCTGGGATGGGAACGCTGCGCTCTGAGGGCCGGGAGAGACCCTGGGTGGAATCACTATCCAGCTGCAGGTGCTGAGCAAGGAGGAGTCGGTTGGCCTGCAGGGAACCCAGCTGCTGCTCCCCAAGAAGGGTGGGGAGATGCCGAGGAAGCACAGAATGCACCAGTGCCACTTCCTTCCTGATCTCACTACAGTAAAACTTTCCCATATCCTACCATTTAAAAACCCCCCGGAACTGCAGTTCTTTCATCCCTTCTTCTGGATTCCATCCTGTTCACCAGACCCAGAAAGGAGCTTCCAGGCTTCCTCGGCTGTGCCAGGCTTCAGCCTTCAGTCAGTTATCTCCCAGGGCACTGCAAACCCAGCTCTGTCACTTAGCCCAAGACTCAGTCATCTCAGGGCAAATGGCCACAGCAGCTCTGCTTGGAACTCACAGAAAAACAAGCATGAGTGTTCTTTAGAATACTAATGGCTATAAACACACACACACACACACACACACACACACACACACCCCTCCCAGACATAAGTGGGTCTGACCCACTGTTCTGTTTGTTGGTCTGTTTGCTTGCTTGCTTGTTTGAGACAGGGTCTCACTTTGTCCTTCAGGCTGGCCTTGATCTCACTGTGTAGCCCAAGCTGGCCTGGAACTCACAGCAAACGTCCTGCCTCAGCCTCAGCCTCCCGAAGGCTGGGATTACAGGCATGTGTCACCTTGCCCAGCTCCCATTGCATTCTTGAAGATGTTCCCAAATTCCCTTGGCAGACAGACACACAGGCCCTGCTCTCCACTAGCACTAGCCTCAGGCCTCCCTTACCTGCCCGCTCTAACCTGCCCTGTCCTCCAGGCGCAGTGCCTGTCCTGGACAGCCTTACTCTAGTGTGAAGGAGCCATGCCAGAAAACCTCCCCAACAAAGTGAATCACTTTACCACTCCACAATCAGCAGTTTCCCATCTCCTGGGGGGTCCAGGCCAGAACTCTGGGCTCACCCCCAAGCCTGCCCACTGCAGCTCTTACTTGAGGTTCCAGGGGTGAGAACTGGGAAGGGCAGCGAGAAGGTGAAGAAATAAGATGATGAGACACAGAAATCTGGGGTCAGTGGGAGCAAAGGAGCTGCTCCCTCACTGTAGGGGCATTTGTTTATACATTTAGCAATTTAATGTCAGTGACACCTCGTAATCTGCAGTATGGCATCCCAAGGGCATGATGTTTTGGGGCCTGGAGTTCTTTATGCAGCTCAGCCTGGGCAAACTTTGTCCTCGGACCAGGCTGGCCGGTTCCTGCAGGCGTGGTCCACTCCCAGCCTCAGCAGCTCCCAGCCACCCAAGGCTAACCTCAGCTCCCACCACGCCTCTCCTGTCCACACTGTGCTGGGTCCTCTGTGAGGGCTCTTCCCAGCCTGATCTTTCCCCGAGTTAGCAAATGCACACTTGTTGGGTTTTAGTCGAAGGATTCCCCCACCCACCCTTTATTAATCAGACACTTTTGGGAGCCTCCGGGAAGGGCAGATGTTCAGATTGGGTGAAGTCACCCATGCCACCCCCTGGGGGTGAGTAGCAGCCCTACTCTGAATTCTCTGCCCTCAGCACAAAGTGCTTGATGACAAAGTGACCACCAGACAGACACAGCCTATAGGCTGGCACCTACAGAGGACAACAATAGCCTGAAACCCTAACGAAACAGCTCGGGCTCCTCACGCCTTTAGAACAGAAGCCCTGAATCCAACCGAGCAAATGCGGCCAGGGGAGGCCATGGAAGAGGCTGGAAAAGGGGTCCCAAAGCCTTGGAAGTGTGTGAAGTAACAGAGGCCAATCGAGGCCCTCTCCCACATGGGGTGAACACCCAGAGGACAGGCGTGCAAAGATCCCACAGGGCAAGAATTGAAAAGGAGTGACGCTCAGGGAAAACCTAATAACCCCAAGGCTCCACTCGCCTTTAGTCGACTTTAAAAACCCCAAATTTGGAGGGTCATGCAGTTCAGCCACATGTCACCCGCGTGCCGTGTCACTCACTTTGCTGTCTGTGACACCTCTGTGGTGTGGGTGAGGATGATCGCTGTTGCCTAGGTCACCCTAGAGGGCCACTTGAGTTGAACGCACTGACTTTTCACCGGGGTATGCACAGGAGTCTGATGGGCGACACACAGGCATCAGGAGGTGGAAACACCACGCCAGACCACACTAAGGCCACTGTTTTCCAACCGAACATCCTGTAAGGAGCAGAGAAGTTGGCTGACACAGGGGCAGACCACTGGCCCCTTCCTGCAGTCATCTTCCCCGTGCCTGAGGTCGCCTGGGGCCTCTATCCCACTAGCAGCCCCAAACCCTTTCATAGCAGAAGTGGGTTTGGGTCTGAGTTCTTATGAACGCTCAGAGGCTGTCTTGCTTACTTTTCTCTCCTTTCTGGGACAAAACACCCGACACCCATAATTAAGGAAGAAAAGGTTTATTTAGCTCACTGTTTGTGGAGGTTTCAGTCCATAATCAGCTGGCTCCAAGGCAGGGTGGCATAGCACTGGGGCAACACTTCAAGGCAGCAGCCAGAGCAAAGGAGGAAAATCAAGCGTCTTCTCCTCCCTTATATTATACACAGGCCACCCTCCCCTCTCTCCAGGGTGGGTGCAGCACTCACAAAATCTCTGTGCCCTCCTCTTGCACAGGCTGAGGATATTTACTGAGTAAGAACCCTGGCTCCCTGCTGAGTTTCTCAGTTAAACTTCTAAGCTTCTCAAGTTGACACAATGTATCAACCAGAACAGCAGCCAGGGGGAGACCCTAGTCCGGGCAGCAGGATTTTGTAACAGGCTAAACAGCCCTGTCCTGTAACAGGAAATGGAAACACCGACTGTCCTAGTTGGATTGGTACAGGTTGCCTGCAAGCCCTACCACATGCCACAGTACCTGATGATTATGTATAATTATTACTAATCAACTAAACGTTAAAGTGAAAAATGGGTAAAAGTAGTGTTTTGTCAATCTAATTGATTTTACACTTTGTGGAAAATATTTTGCCTTAAAATTTTTAACACTGGATATAGTGGCACACAGGTCATCCTACAACTGGGAAGGCTGAGGCAGGAGGATCACTGTGGGTTCCAGGCCAGCCAGTGCTTCATAGTAAGTTTGAGGCCAGCGTGAGCTAGATAAGGAGACCCTGTCTCAAAGGTAAAGGAATGAATGAATGAATACGTTTACGTACGTAAAATATACGCATGGGTTGGGGTGTATCTTGGAGGTAGAGCACATACTTAGAATGTATGAGACCCTGAGTTTGATCATTAGCACTTCCAAAAAAAAAAAAAACTGAGAAAAAAGCAAATGTGTAGTTCTTCTCTGATTTGTGTTTCTCAACATTTTACACATATTTTAAAATCATCAATAAGGGCTGGGGATTTAGCTCAGCAGCATAAGCGCCTGCCTTGCAAGTGTGCAGTCATGAATTCGATCCCCAGTACCAAAAATAAAATAAAATAAAATAATTAATAAATTCTGGGCATGGCAGTGCCCACCTGTCATCCCAGCACTCCAGAGCAAAGGTACTGTGAGTTTGAAGCCAGCCTGGAACACACAGCAAGACCCTGCCTCAGGGCCTGAGAACCACTGCGGGTTCAGCCTGGATCACAGCACAGCAAGACCCTGGCTCAAAAAAACAAACCAAAGCAACAAAACGAACGTGAAGGAATTAGACAGCATCAGGCCCAGACCTGCCACCAGCCGCTGGTCACATGGAGCTGGATTGGTGCTGTCACCTGCGGACACTGAAAGCCTTGGCCCGGGGTGGATGATGTTCTCTATCAGGTTTCTGAATCTCTGTCCAGACTGGGCCACTCCCTCAAAGGGGTCGTCACTGCTTGGAAACAGCACGGTCAGGTCCGAACATGGGTAAATGACACCACTCTGGGGATTTCCAAAGCCCAGGAGGGACAATAGTGGGGACACAGAGCTTTTTAGGACCCTTGGCAGGAGTTGTGGTGACTCAAACAGTGCTCAGGGTTCTCAGCCCTGAAGGTAACAAGGCACAGCCAGGGACCCAGGCCACGGTGCGGGGCCAGGCTGGAGGGGCGCAGTGTCCCCCCGGGCAGTGTCTGCTTCAGGTGTGTCAGCCCTGCTCCTGGGAACACAGCTATTCACACTGGCCTCATTGTGTGAACCTGAAGCTATGTTTTAAACTGCAACTGTAAAACAATGAAAACTCCTAAATGGGTCAAACCACAGCCCCAATCCTGGCACCAAGACCTGATGTGCTGTGGGAGATCCCGCTGGACGGTCCTGACTCTGCCTTTCCCTCGAGCCTGGGCTGTGGACACCATCGAGGTGTGGCCCTGGAGGACTAATCACCCAGCCTGCTGCATGGAAGGCAGGTGACTCAACTTGGTCCGCAGGTGTAAGGAAGTGCAGTCCTGTCTCTTCCAGGGTTCCCATAAAGTGGGGTGGCTCTGATACGGACACAGCCAGCCTGGCCTTGGAACTGGAAGCCTCGCCCGGGGTTGGGGACTTTGCGTGAGGAGCACCCAGCTCCTGGAGGCCATCACTGACTTCACACGGAGTACTCAGCCTTCACGCCTCCAGGAAACAGACGTAAACTTTCCTCTTTTTTTTTTTTTTTAACAGTGTCAAAAGCTTATTTGAAAAATGAGAGGTGAAGGGGGTAAGGGAAGAACTAGTTCTGCAAGCCAGCTGTGGCACCCATCTGTCATCCCAGCTCTGGGGAGGCTGAGACAGGAGGATCACCACTAGCTCAAGGCCAACCTGGGCTGCACAGAGTTCAAGGCCAGGCTGAACTGCACAGTGAGACCTTGTCTCAGAAAACCTCCCCACCAGAAAAAGAAAGAAAGAGACTTCTGCTGGCCCTTCCTCCCTCTTTCCTCCTAGCAGCAACCTCTGACAGCCTCTCCTTGGCTCATGTATAAGCACTTTGGTGTTGCCAGGCTGTGGCTCCCACTGCAAGTGCTCTCTGGTCTAAGGTGCTGGTCTAGCCTGGCAAGTGTGAGGTCCTGAGTTCGATCCCCGGTACCAAAAAAAACAAAAAACAAAGGCGCTGGCCTCTGTTTTGCATGGGGGCTGCTGAAGACTGCTGGGAAAAAGACTTCCTGTGATCAGAACACTGGCCAGACAATAAACGGTCTGAGCTCGTGTGTCACGGAGGAAGGAAATGAAGCTCAGAGCGGGGAAAGGACTTTCTTCCTTTCTTTGTTTTGTTTCTGCACTTTTTAAATTGACAAATAAGTGTAGTATATGTTCCCTTACACTATACACAACATGTGTGAGTGTGAGCCTGTGTGTGAATGTGAGTGTGTGGTATGGTACTGTTGCAGGCAGCCGAGTTAGTTAGAAATATTACAGGCAGTGAGACAGGGCTGGGTCCTGCGAGGAGCCAGTGCAGATAGCTTACAACTGTGGGGAGACAGAAACCTCCCACTGTGGGCCAGGCCTCAAGACAAAGGATCAAACAAATGTACCCACATCTTAAGGACTGCTGTTCTAATTAGTTCCCTATCACCCTGAAAAGCCTGCAGTCACTATCCCATCTCCCTTCTTACATGACTCCCTTCCCCATTTGCCCCAATTTAATCAATTTTACCTGAACAGTTAATCTTATTGGTTAACCATAGTTCTGTCCCACATTATGCCCATCTGCCTTGTGAGTTCCCAGTTTTCCCCACCTTGAACCTGTCTCACCCCATGATTTTACTCTATAAAAGTCTCTGGAAAAGACAGAGTCCTTGGCAACCCCCTGGGGACCCCTTCTGCCTCTCTCCAGACAGAAGCTTTCTTTCTCTCCATAAATATATTCTGCTCTTAACCTCCGTTGTTCCTAAAATTCATTCTTCGATTTTAGAGAATACGAGCCCGTACCGGACACAGTAGGTTGGGGGTTTCACTCCCCTGTATCAGAACTGGGGCTGAACCCAGGGCCTTTGCAGCGAGCTACACACCTGGCCTCTTTCTTTTTTCTTTCATTTTGAGATAAGGTCTCTACATCACCACGTTGCCCAGAGAGTTCAAATTTGCAGTCCTCCTGCCTCAGCCTCACAGAGCGCAAAAGTCACAGGCAGGCGCCACCATGCCTGGCTGATGCTTTGCTCTATGCCTGTGTGCATGGGAAAGAGCATTCTCAGATCAGTCAACCAATTTGTGACAGAGTGAACGACTGGAACCGAGCTCCTCTCTGTGCGACGTGTCATTGTGCGGTTTCCAGAGAACCCAGGAGGAAAGGACTGGGGAACGCTTCCTCCGGTTCAGGGCGTTAGAACCTAGGCATCTTGCCTGACTCTTCCCACACAGCTCTCTCCCGGGAGAAGGAGGCTGCCAAGGCCCCTGGTCTGCTCTTCCAGATGACCGGAAGAGAGACATCAGAGCAGATGTGGACTGGACACGGAGCCAGGCAAGGGGACACAGCTCAGGGGAAACCATCTCCTCCACCTCCCAGAGCCCTGAGCTTGCTACAGAGCCCTCAGCGGGCCCAGGGCCGGGCCGAGACCAACTCTGCAGCCAGAAGAGGCAGTTGGAGCCGAGACCCAAGAGACCCGAGCTCCCTCGCCATACTGGTGCCAGGGTCCAGCTCAGCACACGGCTGTCACTGCCTCAGCCTCAGGAGAAGCCCCATGCATGTGCAAGTCCATGACTGCCCTCTGTTGGGTGCAGAGTGTGGTGGGCAGGGCTCCGCAGGCCTCTCGGTCCTGCAGCCCCAGGTGGTGGACAGGCTGCCGCCTTCTACCCTTCCTGGTGGCCTAAAGGACATTCGAGAAAACATTATGATGTGTCCTGTGGGGGACGGGTCTTCTGGGGATTAGAAAATTGGAAAATGGTGCATGTCCTACCTCGTTTCTGGAAAATTCTCAGGCAGTGAGTTAGCATATGCGAGGCTCAGAATCCCCTCAGTGAAACAATTTGCTTCATTTCCCTGATGCTTTTGACTTTGGGGCCTCGTGTTTTGCCAACAGCCTGGGAATTTGGCAAGTGTGACCGAGACCTCATGGTGGACAAGGGATGCATTAATCCACAGGACACAGGGCAGGGCTGGAGGGCTGCTTTTCTGGCTCAGGTAGACCATCTCTCTGGAAAAGTACTGAATTATCCTAAACTCTGTAAAAATCCATTCCTCTGAGCCCCAAAAAGCAACTGCACAGCTGACCTGAACCTTCCCCGGTCTGGGAAGGGAGCCCGGGGAGGAACTGGTGGGCACTGCAGGCTGGCACCAGACCCCCATGCCAAGGGGCCAGCCAGCCAGCAGCCACCCAGTGCATGCCTGGTCTTATTTTCCCTCCTTCCCCTGCTCCTTCCAGAACACGGCCGAATGGGCCCAGTCTCTTGGTACTGCTGCCCTCCAAGTCTGGCCAGCTCGACTCCCACCGGCTTGATAAATGACCCCCTCTGAGCCAGGCACTGGGCACTGGGCACTGCAGTCTTCTCCTTGGGAGCTCCAGGAAGCCACTCCTCTCCCTGGGCGTCCTGCCCACGGCCCTGGCTGCCGACCCACTTTAAACCCGCCTGCAGCCCGGGCGGTACCTGCAGGGAAAGACTCCCAGATGGTCCCGGATGAACAGTCTTCCTCCCCGTGGCTCTGAGTTTTGTTTTTAGCAGGAAAATCTTACTTTCCAAACAAATTATGAATGTGGAATTTACCACTTTATAGAACAGACAAATAAGGCCATTTACAGCATATTTATTATGCAAAAACATCGGAAAGAAACTAAATGTCCATCAGTAGGAACCTAAGAGTAGGGCACACGACAGAACACTATTCAGCCACCTAAATACAAATGTTCTGGAAAAAATCCTTACTTCCCATGGACAGAGCCAGGCTCGCTGTTCCACTGTAAGGGAAACACCAAGATCACTACTCGTTTTGTTCAGATTTACTGCCGCCCATTCAAACCTGCCTGACATTTACTTGGTCTTTACAAACGGTGACTAGACACTCTGCCTTACCCAGAACTGAGATATTCCTGGGACGCAGGGTTTGGCATGCTGATGGGATGCATGGAGATGTATGCGTGCTTGAGAGAGATCAGTGCCTTCTCTTGAAAGAACAGGTAGAAGATTACTAATTCTAAATGCCGTTAATAAGGCAGTATATTCACAAATGAAACATTAATCAGTATTTATACTTTTTTTTTGAGACAGGGTGTCAAGTAGTTCAAATTGTTCTTGAGCTTACTATGTAGCTTAGTCTGGCCTTAAACTTGCAGTGATCCTCCTGCCTCAGCCTCCCAAGCCACCACACCTGACCAAATCAGTATTTATACTTTAGGTAAAAAAGATGGAACTATATGGACTGAAATGGAACACGGGACTTTCTAAAGGTATAGTGAGGAACAGGGGGTGGGCAAGGTACACAGGAGCAGGCTAGGCTCCCCTCCTTGCCTCCCCCCTTTCTCTCTCCCTCCCTATATATCCCTCTCCCACTCAGAGCAGGGGAGCTGTGGGAATCATCTATAAAACACAATAAAGCATGAAGGTCCTGGGTTCAATCCCCTGTACTGCAAAAAAGCAACACATACACACACACACACACACACACACACACACACACACACACACACCTGTAAATGAATGACTGTTGTTTTAATAAAACTTAATTTACAAAAACTACTGGTGGCTGGATTTGGCCTGCAGGTTGTAAGTCGCCAGCTTTCTATGGAGAATAAACCCTTCTTTACAGATGGGGAAACTGAGACCCCAGAGAGTTAAGGTGGTTCTTTAAGATCTCACCAAAAATAAATAAATAAATAAATAAAAAAGGAGGAGGAGAGTGTAGGAGATGACCTGCATGGCTCCCCTTGAAAGCAGAACAATTGCTTCAGCATAAGAGTGAGTCTCATCTCCACGCACTGAGAGGTACAGGGCTGGCTATGCCGTTTCCTGCTCCCATCAGTTGGCTCTAAGCAGTGCAGACAAGGCTGGCTAAGGTACAGATATGCAATCCTTGAGGCCAGTGGACAGAGGTCAGCTTCCTGTTTCCTCACACTGTGTTCCCTATAAAATGGTTGAGCACAGCAGGATGCAGAGCCACATAGCTCCAGGAACATCTCCTGGGTTCAAGTCACAAGACCAGAGGCTGTGACTTCCCAGGCACAAAAGTTTACATACCAGAAATTGAAGCAACAGCCTCCTAAATCATTCAAATGCCACCTCAATTGAGTTATACAGACTGGTCCTTCTGCATACACTTCTCCCTGCAGATTGCAGAGGTGATCACACTCTGCCCAGCCAGCTCGGCTCACCTTGCTCCGCACATCTGCTAATCTCACTGTCATTCATCCTTGAGCCACTCCCTTCTTTACGAGAATAAATTCTGGGTGAGGTGTTGAATCAAGGCCTTTGTTCCATGTATCCTCACCTGGACTGAACTCAGGACCCCTTGGCTGCCTGTAACTTTGAATACGACTTAGTGTCTATTCTCTCGCCATGGATTGCACCGGAGGTGGTAGATTGGAATGAACTCACCAGCATTCCAACAATGTTTCAATAGGATTACAGGGATAAAGTTTCTTGGTCCATGAAGAGGATGAGAAAAGGGATTACAATAAGTGGACTACAATAGAGAGGAGGAGGAGGAGGAGGAGGAGGAGGAGGAAGACTATCACTGGCCAACAAAAAGATGAGACCTTGCCTCGCCCACAGTGGAGTGGGTGCAGGTTTACTGATCCCCCCCCAGGACAGCATCTCAGGGTGCCTTGGTGAGAGGCATGGACGGGTGCAGCAGGCAGAGTGAAGAACACAGAGTGTGGTGCTTGAGGGGCCAGTCTGTCTAACATCGCACTCACACAGCAGGCACCTGGAGACTGCCATTCCACACACTCCCCGCCCCACCCAGCTCTGGGCTCCTCCTGAGAGAAATGTGAGCCACACCAATTAGACGGGGAGTAATAGGCAGGAAAAAGGAGGAATGACTGAGAAACTCTCAGAGGTCAGAAGAGACTAAGAAGCTGAGGGGCAGGGCACTGTAGCTCATGCTCACAATCCCAGCACTTTGAGAGGCTGAGGCAGGAGGTAACTCAGATGCCTGTAATCCCTGCATCCTGGGAGGCTGAGGCAGGAGGCTCAGGAATTGGAATCCTATATGGAGAGCCAAGCAATTTAACAAGACCCTGTCTCAAAAAAAAAAAAAAAAAAAAGACAAAGATCTGGGGAGGCAGCTCAGCGCGAAGGCCCTGGGTTTATTCCATAGTAGTACTGAATATATACATACATACATGCCACGTGGTACCTGGGCTTTGGGGCAGAGAGAGGGCAGAGACAGGCAAACTGGTGAGATTGGTCAGCCCTGTCCCATTTCACAGCCTAGGACTCCTGAGACCGCTGCGGCCCTGCAGTGGCTCCAACCTGCCAGGCAGCCCCCCTCCCCCACTTTGGTGTTAATTACTGGGGACACGTGGGGGTGGGGGTGACTCCTGTTCCATGCTGGGCTGCAGCTGGGGGACCTGGGGGCTCAGCCTGCTGGGTGCTGCTCCTCTTCCCGGGTGGTAGGATTCAGCCTCCTGCATGAGGTCAGCCTCCACCTGGACCTGTCGAGGTAGGACTAGAGGAGTCAGCTCCAGGCACGGGCGAGGCCAGGGAGAGCACATCAGCAGGGCACGGAGCTACACCCCAGACCCCCTAGGTTGCCCAGACTTGGCACGAACTTGGAATCCTCCTGCCTCAGCCTCTCTGAGTACAGTGGTACCTTGGTTCACCCTCAAGCATCCCCCCACCCCCTGCAAGCAATTTAGTTTGCGAACAGAAGCACTTGGCAGAGTTCTGCTTTGGTCTGTGGACTCCGCATCGGGGTGATGACTGGACTGTGGCCCGCGTTCCCCGTGAGCACGAGCGTGGCCGTCCCTTCCAGCACTGTGGCCCGCGTTCCCCGTGAGCGCGAGCGTGGCCGTCCCTTCCAGCACTGTGGCCCGCGTTCCCCGTGAGCGCGAGCGTGGCCGTCCCTTCCAGCACTGTGGCCCGCGTTCCCCGTGAGCGCGAGCGTGGCCGTCCCTTCCAGCACTGTGGCCCGCGTTCCCCGTGAGCGCGA
>PVLA01006726.1:0-41007 GCA_004027455.1 Hydrochoerus hydrochaeris | reverse complement strand
AGGCAGCACTGCAGTGGGACTCCAGGCTGCACCACCATGCCCGGCTCAACCCCGTGTCCTTACCTAAGGCACAGCCTGCTTCACACCAGCCACAGCCCTGAGAAGAGCCGCAGCTCCTGAGCCCCGAAAGGACACAAAGGACGGGGTGCCCAGTGGAAGGGGTCCGCCTGCCAGGCGCGGCAGGCGGGAGATGCACCCGGCTGCAGAGCTGCCCCTGCCGGGCTGGGGATCACAGAGCTCATCTCACTGACACCAAGTAGCCGCAGGCCCTCCGAGCTGCCTCTGATGGACGGACACTCCCAGGAAACCGCGGGTGCCGACCGGGCGGACCTCCCGCTTCCCTCCCGCTTCCCTCCGGCTTCCGCTCCTACTCTTCATGCTCTGCCGGCTTGAACAGACCCAGCCCTGAAGTCTCTCAGACTTCAGACGGTGCAACTGTGGACTCTCTGCTCAGACAAACAGCTCTGGGGCCCCGTCCCTGCGAGTGAGGGTCACACACACGCTGACCTCCTGTAGGTCTCACGACTGTCACAGTGAATATGACAGGATCCCCGTGTCACAGATGAGAAAACTGAGTTTTGCCAAAGAAGTAGCAGCTCTTCGCCGGTGACAGTTACCAGGCTGGGGCGAGGAACTGAGTCCAGTCTGAGGGGGTTCGGAATTTAACACAGTGAAGCAGATTTGGTTTGGATTTGAGTGTGCTGGGCTGGGAGACTGCGGCCTACTGAGACTTTCCCTGTGCCCAAAGGAGTGGTTTAGAAACCTGGGACCAGCCAGGTGTGGGGACGTATGTTTGTAATTCCTGCACTTGGGAGGCTGAGGCAGGAGAATCTCCAATTCAAGATGGGCCTGAACTGCACAGAGAGATCCTGTCTCAAAAACCAAATAAAACCAACCAATAAACAAACAAACAAACAAACAAACAAACAAAAAACCCTGAGAACAACTCAAATGTTCAACCAGTAAAAAGTGACCAGCACCTGGTGGTACAGCGATACCATGAAATACTTAGCATCCAGGGGGAAAATAAATGACCTACTGGTGTCTACAATAACATGGATGAATCTCAAAAGTAATTACGCTGGAGCCGGGGGTGTGGCTCAGTAGTTGAGTGCTCCAGCGTGCCTGAGGCCCTGGGGTCAACCTCCAGCATGGCAGGAAAAAAAAAAATGGCAGAAAATAAAGCCAGACAAAATGTGAGGACAAACTAAGGTTGCAGCTGTGAAGGTGGTTTGGGCTGGAGAGAAGAGGGAAATATTCTCCCTGCCTTTCTTTTTTGGCTGTAGCAGGGGCCGAATCCAATCCAGGGCCACAGGCACGCTAGGCAAGCACTGCCACTGAGCTGCCTACCTAGTCTGTCTTTTTTGGTACTGGAAATCGAAGCTAGGAACTTCCGCTTGCCAGGCAGGAGCTCGTGCAGCAAAACAAGGTTTTACTGAGTTCCCCAGGCTGGTCTCAAACTTGCAACCCTTATGTCTCGGCCTCTTGTGCATGCACCACTGCGGTCTGGCACCAGAGAACATTTGCAGATGACCACCAGGTCATTACCGTATCTTGATTGCGGTGCTGGTTTCACAAATGTGTATGTGCTCTCAGTAGTCTTTATATCTTAAGTATTATACACTGTAAACACATGCAGTGTTTTGAATGAAATTATACCTCAAAAATGCTGCTTAAAAAAACCACAACAGGGCCGGAGATATAGTTCAGCAGCACAAGCACCGGCCTGGCAAGTGCAAGGTCCTGAGTTTGATTCCTGGTACCAAAACAAAACCACCAAAACCGGTATGGTGGGGGTGCACCTGTAATCCCAGCACTTGAGAGGCTGAGGCAGGACAATCCCAAGCTTGAGCCAAGCCTGGACAATGTAATGATATAGCAAGGTCCAGTTTCAAAATAAAAAAACAAAGCCTGGAGTGGTGGGCCATGCCTGAAATCTCAGCACTGGGGAGGCTGAGCTAGGAGAACTGCCACAAGTTCAAAGGCAGCCTGACCGATATAACCAGTTTGAGGTCAACCCAAACTACACTGTAAGACCCTGGCTCAAAAACCCCCAATAAATGAATGAATGAATGGGGAAGCAGCTCAAGGACAAGGCCCTGGGTCCAATCTCCAGCCCAGGGTGTGGGTGGAGTGGCCACTGGCACAGGAACCCAGGATGCCAGGCAGCTGCAGGGAACACCTTCAGGCTGACACAGGAGAGTGGGCACCCACAGCCCGCCCTGTCCCGACCAACCGTGTGTGCCCAAGCCAGTGCCTGCTCCCTGCGGCTCTGTGGCCAGAGAGCCCCCACCTCCTCTGGTGCCTGGAACAGCAGAGCAAGGCCAGTGACAGGACTTGGGCTGGGCAGGTGCAGACAGAGCTTACGGGGCTGAATCCCGGAGGGCCGGGTAGCCTGGCTGGGTGGTTCATCGGGTACCCAGGCCGCGCTGGGGTGAAGCTGGCCCTCACCCCACAGCAGTGGCTTGCGGTGCATCAGGTAAAAGCGATCCCGCAGGGTGCTCCCTCCAGGGAACTGCACAGTGAAGCTCACCCGCCTGGTGTCTAGAGGACCCACGGGACCCAGCCTCCTCTGGTCCTGATGGTACAAGGCTATGTTCTTGGATGTCAGATCTTTTCAACAATCCTCCCTTCGGTTTCTAACATGGTATAACCCACAGAACTGCAATCGCTTTCAGATTCTGTCATTCCTGCAGTATGTAAAGTAAAGGTGACAGGGTGGGGGTGTACAACTGCAAAAGCCCTGAGCTTGAGGCCAGCCTGAGGCCAGGCCCCCCCAAAACGCTCCTCCCCCAAACAAAAAAGCTACATAAACTTTTTTATGTAGGTTGTTTTGACACACACACACACACACACAAAAGCATAGCTTTGTAAAGCACTAACCCTTATACTGACTAGAATTCTAAATATTGTTTTCATAGATATTTAATTAAATATGAAGAAAAAAAAGCAGTTTTGTGATTTTGTTTTGGTTTTTGGAGAGAGGGTGTCACTGTTGCTCAGGCTGGCCTTGAACTAGCTATGCAGCCTATGCAGGCGCCTGACTCACAGCGATCCTCCTGCCTCAGCCTCCGGAGGGCTGGAATTACATAATCACCTGACCGAATCACTGACTATCTGCAGCAGCCACTCCTCTCCTGTTTTATGCTCATGGACACGGAGAAGTTAAACGGCCCACCCGGGAGGCGGCACTAGAGCCTTCGGTCTTTTTCCAGCCTCTCCCCATCCTATTAACTGTTCTCACACAGGATAGGCTTTTACACACAAGTCAGTTGATCAACTAGGTTTTCAAACTATGGAGGTCAAGAAAGTAACAGACAGAAAGGAGGGTGCTGATCTTTTAATGAGGAAAAGTGCCGCGGGGGGGGGGGCTGTCACTTGCTAAAGGTGATAGCCTGGACAGACTCCGCAGGTCGCCTGACTCCGACCCCAAGACAAGCGCGAGCAAGCCACGCCAGATCCTCGGAGGCCAACTCCGAGGAGGGCGGGGGTGCTGGGAAGGGCGGGGCTCCATCGCCGAGCCGAAGGCTGGGTCCCAGGTCTGGCGCGAAGCCTGCTAGGAGAGACCAAGAAAGTTACGTGGCGCACGCACGCCACCTGCTGTGCACACGGCAGCATCGCAGGGCAGTCACGGCGACATCAAGGGCCCCGCAACCGGGCTAGCTAAGCAAATCCCGGCGGAGGCCGCTTGGGGCGCTCCCAGGGCTGCCGCACACCCGGGCCCACTGTGACCCCTCCCGCTGCGGTTTATGAAGCACACACAGGTGTAACAGAATCATGAGCCAAGAATCTCTGGGCGGCCAGCCCATCAAGGTGACTTCATGACCAATAAGCCCTCTGGCTCTGCGGCTCCCAAACCTGACTCCAAACCCATCAGCAGGGCACCTCTTGAAACAGATGTTTTACTCCCAGCACTTGGGAGGCTGGGGAAGGAGGATCCTTGCAAGTTTGAGGCCAGCCTAGGTTGCGTAGTGAGTTTAAGGCCAACCTGAACCACACAGCGAGACTTTGTCTCCAAAAAGCAGAACAGAACGAAAACACATCACAGGGTAGATGGCATCTGAGTGTGTGGAGTAACAGGTAATGTTTGGTGATCGGTGTGTGCATGCATGTGAGCTTGAGCATGCCAGGTCAGTGCTGTGGCCCTGAGCTGCTCCAATCCCCGCTGAGCAGGCCAGGCTTCATTCCAACCAGACAGCTAGGATTCCAGGCCTGCACCACCACGCCCAGCCGCAAGACCCTGTCTTCAAACAGAAGAACGAGGCCTGCTGATGCAGCTCAGAGGCAGAGTACTTGCCTGGGACTTGCGAGGCCCTGGGTTCAATCCTTACTAGGAAGCTGAGCTTTCCAATCCCAGAGCCGGCCCCAGCAGTCCGCCATGTGCACACCGCCTCACAACCCCAGATCTGACACTGACGGTCCTGCCTCAGCCCTCGCTCGGCTGTGTCCAGGGGTGACAGGGGCAGGAGGAGAACACCACCTTGGAATCCCTGACTCAGGCGTGTGGTCACTAGGTACCCAGGGCACTGCTGGTGCTCCCGTCCCAAACGTCCAATCCAGGCAGGAAGGAGCCTCTGCCCGGATAGCTCTGTAGCTCTCCCGGGCACCATCCGCCCTGCACAGGGTGGGCTGCCAGCACCCTCCTGCCTCTGCCGCTCGCCTGTGTGGGCTCCTCAAGTCGCTCCCCACCCGGGTTTATTTTTCTCTTTTTGAAACAGGATCTCACTATGCAGTGCAGGCTGGCCTTGAGCTCACTTTATAGCCCAGGCTGGTCTTAAACTTGCAAACAGTTCTCCTGCCTCAGCCTCCCAAGTGCTAGGATGACAGGTGTGTGCCACCATGCCTGGTTCAAGATGTAATTTTGTGTGTGTGCCGGGAACTGAACTCATGACCCCACACTTGCCAGGCAGGCGCTTTGCCTCTGAGTGATCTCCCTGGCCTTCACTCAGGTTTATTTTCTTGATTACAGGAAGGGTGCTGAGCCATGCTGTCATGATTTCTAACCTCATGAGTCAAATGGGCAGCAAAGGACAGGAGGTGACAGTGCAGGGCAGGAGGTAACAGCGGGAGGTGACGGGGGCATCCTGCTGAGCACGGCTGGATGCAGTGGGGGGGGGGCGAGGAGCTGAGGAGGAGGAGGAGGAGGAGGAGGAGGAGCGGAGAGTCGGCCCCAGCAATACCTACTGCCTCCTTCACACAGCAGCCAGGGGAAGTGCCGGCAGGTAGAAGAGCTATTGTTTTGGTTCTGGTCTAGGCAGGGGCCTCGGCAGGAAAGCTAAACCCCTCTAAGGTCAGCACACAGGCAGGGCAGGCGTTTGAGCAAAGCCAGGGCTCCCGCTCGGGGTCAGGCATCCTCAGGGAGCCCCGCCGACCAGGACACACATCTCAAGTCCTGAAGGGGACTCTCGGGGCGCCGGAAGGAGCCCCTGAACTTGTGCCTCCCACTGGGCAATAATATGGTATTCTGGACCACTCCAAAGGAGGGGGACAGTAGACTTAAAACAAATTGGGGTGCTCCTCCACCTCGCTCAAGACCTAAAGGCCAGCGGATAGGCCTGTTTTGAAGATCTCAATTCCAAAATGCAGGAAACTCTGAGCATCGTAGCTGCACTCTCACACACACAAAACATTTCAGCGGGGCGTGGAGGCACATGCCTGTAACCCTAAGGCTAAGGCTGTGGCGGGAGGATCATGAGTTTGTACCCAGCTTGGCAACAACCACGAAATTTTCTGATTTTGGGTTTTCCTACTTGGGATGCTCAGCGAAATGAAGCTTACACAAGTTTCCTACATGCTGAACAAACCCCCAAATGGGAAACTGCACTAGTGGCCCGCCTTTCAGATAAGACACTTGGCCGTGTCACCGAGGAGAGGTGGGTGCCGCACCTGGCTGTGCACTGCAGCCTGGCCTGGGCTACTTGGGGCCCACGTAGGACACGGTCTTGCCCGTCTTGTTCAGGGTCTCCAGCAGGGTGTCCACGCTGTGCTTGGAGTCAATGCTGACCTTCTTGTTAGGCAGGTCAATGTTGAACTCAACCCCTGCAGGAAGAGGAAACGGGGTGTGGGGAGCAGAGGCTGAGACCTTCCCACTTCTAGCCACAGAGCGTCCAGGCTGCTGTATCATTGCTCACAGTCACCTGCCTTCTTTGTTGAGGTCAAGGATGGACAAAACTTTTCCATCAGGGCCAGGCAGGAAAATAAGCTTGGGCCCAGCCCGGGCAACTTGGCAGGACCATGACTTAAAAATAAAAAATAAAGGGGCCAGGGACTTAGCTCAGTGGTGTAAGTGCCAGCCCGGCAAGCGCGAGGTGATGAGTTCAAAACCTGGTTCCAAAAATAAATAAACAAACAAAAAATAGAGAGCTAGAACACAGCTCAGGGCCAAGGCCCTGGGTTCAATCCCCAGCGCTGCCAAAACAAAAACCCAAAACTGACACTGGACTCCCAGGTTCTGGGGCAGAGGTCCCCAAGCCGTCAAGGGAGAAGGGGATGTCTGTGAGCCTGCCCTCAGGGGCCAGGCCCTGCACTCCAAGGGACACACAGTGTGGCTTGTGAAGGAGCCGAAGCACAGAGGCAGATGTGCGCAGGCCAGAGGAAAAAAGCCAGTCCAGGGAGAGCCAGTGGGTCAGCCTCTTTCGGGTTCCATCCCAGCCTGCAGGGCCCAAAGCCTCCACAAGTCCCTGCCCCCGGCCACCAGGAAAGCTCCACTCAGGGCTGCTATGGAGATCACCGGGCAGGGCTGCTGGATGTGGTGACACAGCCTTGTCATCCCAGCACTCCTGAGGCCGAGGCCGAGGCTGAGGCAGGAGGATCACAATTTGGAGCTCAGCATGGGCCATTTAATGGCTTCGAAAGACCCTGTCTCAAAATTTAAAAAGGAAATGGACTTGGGCGGGTGGGGGGTGGAGACGATCGATGGCGATTGCGCCCCGGCCTCCTGTGGGGTCAGGTATCCCACGCTCCTCCCGCCGGCCTGTAACGGGCGTGGCCCCGGCTGGGGGGGCCAGGGGGGCACCACTCGAGGGCCGCCCCAGCTCACTCACCTCCCAGCTTGTTGAGGACGCGGGACACGGCCTCGGCGCAGCCCTCGCAGGTCATGTCCACGGAGAACTCGTGCTTCTGAAAGAACGGAGGGCCCGTGAGGTCTGGGATTTTGGAGTATTTCACAAAAAGAAAAAGAAAAAAAGAAGAAAAAAAAAAAAGCTGGGGGAGCCAGTTCTGTTGGCATATCTGTAATCCCGGCACCCAGGGGCAGGATTTCCATGAATTCAAAGCCAGCCTGAATAATCAACAAACAAACTCAAACCCAGCCCTCCTGATTTAGTTACCTTAGCAAAACTGCGCCTCAAAAACAGGGGTTGGGGCTCAGTGAGGAGACCCTGGGTTTGATCCCCAACAGCACAAAAATGCGTGTGGTCCCCAGAACGCAGGCTGTCAGGTGCCGCCCAGAGCTCCTGAGCCAGAGTCCCGACTTGAACAAGATATCCAGGTCACTCTGGCCCACACGACAATCCAAGAAAATGCTAGAACATGGACCTGGATTTACAAAGAGAGGCCTGCTGGGGCGGGGGGGCACCTGCCTCTAACGTCAGTGCCCTGGGAGGTCAAGACAGTTCGTGCCCAGCCGGGACAACTCAGTAACTTAGGGAGAACCTATCTCAAAACAAAAACAAGAGCTGGAAATGCAGCTCTGTGTGAAGGCCCTGGGTTCGACCCCCAATGAGAAATTAATATATATACACATATGATTTTATTTCTGCACGGAAACTCCAGAGCTGAGCAGCTGAAACGGAGGCCGAGGAGTTTGTGAAGGCTAAAGTGGCTGCCACCCGCCCTTTAGGGAAGGTCGCTTGGATTCTTTAACAATCAGTAGAGGTGGTTGGAACCTGTGTACTGAGCCCAGGCTTTGAAAAGGGGTTTCCAAGAGCAGCATAAGCATTAAACTTGTGTGCCTCTCGGGCCCGCAAAGGGAGCTGCTCATTTTATTTAATGCCAGGTGGAAAGGGGTTCGTACACCCCCACAGGGAGTGGGCACTGAGGTCAAGAGGTGACCCAGGCTTGCTGTCCCCAGTCATGTTGGTCTGGAAGGGCCAGGTCCCCTGCCACCCCCCACAATCCTGATTCTCTGTACTGCTGCCAAGGCCTAAAGTCCACAGAGATCTGAGATGACCGGGTCTCCTCTATACTCGTAAGGACAGAGGCTGCCCTGGTCAAAGGTGACTTCTGGCAGCAAACATGACAATTCAGGGCTCACCTCCTCCACCTTAGCGCAAAACTGAATTTGAAGGGGGAGGAGAGCAGCAAGCCTGCTTAAGGACAGAAGTCCATTCTGCAGAGGTGACCCTCAAGACCTGTCCCACTGCCAGAGGCTGGACTTGGGGCAGTCCCAGCTGCCTGCTTTGTCTCTCTTAAAAGGAGGCCTTCAAAGGGGATTTAAAGGTAACATGAAGCGCTTTCACTAGAACCTCAGAACTGGAAAGGCAGGCAGGGATCCAGTTTAGGGAAGAAATAACTCCATCTTTGCAAACTCTGATGCCTGACCGAGCATTTACTAATCTTTCAGTGTTTATGATATGCCAGGGCTTAGTTTAAATACTTGATGTGAATTATCTTGTTTAATCATCATAACTCCCACAAAGTGGGTAGTATTTCTCTTATTACCCCTTCTTTTAAGACAGGATCCCGCTATGTAGTCTGGGACAGCCTTGAACTTGCTATGTAGCCCAAGGTGTACTTAAACCAGAAGATCCTCCTGCCTCAGCCTCCTGGGTGCTGGGATTACAGATGTGCATTGCCACAACCAGTTTATTAAGCCCTCTAGACACACGAGGAAGCCAAGTTTTAAAGGTTAGGGCCTTCTCTTGGTGTGGACTGGCCAATCCCCCAAATCTTAACTCAACCACCAATGTCCTTCTTAAAATGTGGCGGACGCCAGGCATGGTAGCACACAGGTTATCCCAGCTACTAAGGAGGCCGAAGCAGGAGGATCACCAATTCCAGGCAAGGTGAGACTCAGCAAGACCCCATCTCAAAAAAAAAAGTGCTTTATTTTTCTTTACAGTGCTGCGGATTACACATGCTGGCAAGCACGCTATCATCGAGCTACCTCTCCAGCCCTTAAAAATAAACTTTTTTTAAAAAAGGCTGCAGATGTAGCACTGTGATAGCACTGTGTAGCATGCTCAAGACCTTGGGTTTAGCCAGGTAAGGTAACACATGCCTGAAACTCCAGCACTTGGGAGGCTGAGGCAGGAGGATCATTGCGAGTTTGAGGCTAGCCTGGACTACATAGTGAGTTCAAGGCCAGCCTGAACTATACAGACTCTGTCTCAAAGGAAAAGACACTGGGTTCAGTACCTAGTACAAAAAAAAAAAAAAAAAAAAAGAGTTGAAAGCTGTTTATCAGACCAGCACAGTGGTACATGCCTGTAATCCCAGCACTCAGGAGGCTGAGGCAAGAGGATCGCTGCAAATTTGAGGCCAGTGTGGGCTACAAAGTGAATTTACGGCCAGCCTGAACCATATAGTGAAACCTGCCTCAAAAAAAAAAAAAAAGCAGAAAATAAAATTTAAATAACTTATAATTCCAAAAAAAAAGAAAAAGCTATCTACCTACAATTATGTCACACTTGTCTACCACGGAGATTCCATTTCTTGGGGACTGACTGGCTGTGTGAGTGGCTGCAGTGCATAGCTTCCTGGCACTTTCCCAGGTTCTAACAGTGGTCCTGTGAGGTCTGGTTTTATTCCTACACTATAAATCAGGAAGTCAAAGGAGAGGGAAGGAAAGCAAAATGTACTTGTGCTCACGCAGCTGGCCCAGAGGACACAGGTTTCCAGAGGACTCCGGGACTCCCAGCCCTTTCTGCTCAGGGTGCTTCTCCGAGAACATTCTCAGGTAACGCCCTCTTCCCCATCCGCTTCCAGGTGGTCACCAGACTAACACCCAGCTCCCCTTCATTGTGCAGCTTTGATATGATGCCAAGCGCCCTCCTGGTCCTGATCACAGCTCCAAAACCCCAGAAGTGAGGGACACAGAACAGAGGGACCCTCACACTGGCCTCTCCCCCACTGCTATCCCCAACAACAATGTGGTGGCCTCCAGGCCATGAGTCCCCAAAGCGTGACTCGTGATCGCCTCGTCCCCTGCCGCAGGTGGACTTGCTCAACTGTTAAGAGGTCATTACATCGGCTTCTTGGTCCACATTTTGTGTTACCTAAGGATTGGTCTCAGGGCACCTGGCAAGACCCAAAGGAAACGACTACGCATGATGAGTTTCAAGCTCTGCCTAGGGAGCCTTAGGCTCACCTCTCAGGTCCCAAAAGACAGGCTGCTAAGCCACTGTGTATGAGCAGGTACCTCTGGGTACCCCACCTGGCCCCAGGGCACCAACCAAGCAAGCACCTGGTAGGAGACTGCTAACCACTCCCTGACCCACGCCAGCACCCCCGCTGGGATCAAAGGGTTCTGATTCCCAAGCCAGAAAGACTGGTTTTGTCTGGTCAGCAGGCTGGGAGAGGAAGGAAGGGGCTTAATCCCGTGCTACCCAATTCCAGATGACCACTCCCAAAGCATTCCTGGGCTTTTCTTCTTTTTAAACTCTTTCCGAAACCTCCATCTCTTATCTGTGAAACAGGAGACTGAGTGGGGTACCCACGTATGTGGCTGGGTTAGATAGCGGCAAAGCAAGCTAAGTCCTCCCTGCTTACTCATGCCTCCCCACGCTCTCATTTCGGTCACCGGCCAGGATGGCCTGGCCCCTGAAGCGCTTCGGGTCTCAGGGCTTCAGGATAAAAGTGCCAGGTTGGAAAAGCGCAAAGTACAGCCCCGAAGCCCTGCCGCAGCGCAGGGCTGGGAGAAGGCCAGGACAGCAGCGGAGTGAGGAGAAACACTGAGCCCAGAAAGCAGCAGTCAGGGCCACCCACCTGCGGCCCCACTCCACCCCCCAGGCCTGCTGGCCGGACAGGGACGTCCACGTGGAAGGCCGGGCCAGGCGTCCCCGTTTCAGCTCTGCGGCCGCTGGCGCGGGGGTGGGGTCTCAGTTTCCCCACACCGCACATGCAGGGGCGGCCGGGGCGTGCACTCGTGGAGGCCTTGCACCTCGCATCTGCAGCCCGCTTTCGAGTGGAGCCTTCCAGCTCCGTCTTTCTGGAGGGTCGCAGAGGCCCGAGCGTAGGTGCGAGGGGTGAGCAGAGGAACGATCGTACCCCTGGGCTCAGTATCAGGTCAAGCGGCGGTGCAAGCCAGGACCGCAGCGTGCGCCAGCCCACCCGGGCGGCGGGCCACTTACCGGCATGACCAAGGCGACGGCGGCGGCGGCGACAATGGCAACGCCTCTCCCGGGCAGGAGGGCGGGGCTCGGCGACACTTCCGGGAGCACGCTCTGAGAGGCCACGCCCATAGGGGGGCGGGGTGTGGTTAAAACCACGCCTCTCCGTGAGGGTCTCGTGAGATCACGCCGGTGTTTCATGGGCGTGTCTATGCGAGGCCACACCCCCTATGGGTGGGCTCTGTCCAGGCACCGCCCACGCTGGGCAGCATCGATTCCGCCCTAAAGGGCAGTCTTAGGTTGCTCGCCCAGGCGCCCCAGGGAGGGCCGCGGTGTCAGGATTTACCCTAGCAGGGCCCAGAGGGAGCGGGGATTACCATGTGGGGTTGGTTCCCAGGTCCGGTCCTAGCCAGGGGCGGTGCCGCAAACCTGTGATCCCAGCCCTCAGAGCCTAGGCAGGACCATCAGCAGGAATTGGAAGCCAGCCGGGGCTACTACATAGGGAACTCCTATCTCAAAAATAAAAACGCCTTGTCCTGACCACGGACGGCGTAGACAGGGTCTCTAACCTACATAGAAAGTCTCCCCCAACCCCCCCCCCCTTTTTTTTTGGTGCAATATTGGGGATTGAACCCAGGACCTTCACACTGAGCTACATTCCCAGCTACGTGTTGGGGGGTAGTCTCTTAAGTCGCTTGAACGGTGTAGGCTGGGCCCAATTTAGGATCCTCCCTCCTGCCTCAACCTCCCTGAGTGCTGGGACTGTGACAGACCTACTGGGTGAGGGAGGGCTCTTAAGGGAGGCGTAGGAGGAGGTTACACCCTCCGCGAACCAGAGAGGGAGAGGCAGAGAGAGAACCAGGTGGGAAGACAGGGGCCAGGGATCTAGCTCAGTGGCTTAAGCGCCTGCCTAGCAAATGCCTGGTTGCGGTTTCGATCCTGGTACAAAAAAAAAAAAAGTGGGAAGACAATGCGTGAGGTGGGGAGCTGCTGGGCAGGAGGGGAAGCCAAGTGAGGGATAGGAAGGGAGACAAATGGCGTAGGGTTGGTCTAGGGTGGAGGAGAGGAAACCAGGTGATCCTGCCAGGTACTCAATCTAAACTAGTAGTTTTGTTTGTTTGTTTTGGTTTTTTGGGGGGTGGATGGGGGTCTCTATGCAGTTCAGACTGTTCTGGAGCACACTATGCAGCCCAGGCTGGTCTTGAACTCGTGCTAATCCTCTTGTCTCAGCCTCCTGATTGCGGAGATTTCAGGTGTGCTCCACCACGCTCAGCTTCTTTTATTCTTTGCCGTCTTCCTTACTTCTCACTGCCCAGCCTCTCATTACTGCAGTCCCATTGTAATCTTTAAATTTTCATTGTTCAAGTGAGAGTCTGGTTTCTAATTGGCTCTGGACCGATGCAGGGAGGAACTCAGCGTTGCCTACTTTAGGGAACAGGACAGCAGATCTGAGTTTAAGGAACACGAGTAGAAGGGAAGAGTCCAGGCAGACACTGGCTGCTGGCTGGGCCGTGGAGCAAGCCCACCTCCATTCGCTGGATGGCGCAGATTTTAGAACCTGTCTCTATCTGTGAGGGTGCTGTGACAGATTCTGCAGACCAGGTGACTTAAACAACTCACTATGAGAATTCTATTTTCACAGGGTTCTGAGGGCTAAGATGTCCTGGGTCAGGGGCTGGCCCGTTCTGCTGCTGGGGAGAACTCTGGTGATCTCAGTGTTTCCTCGGCAGCTGCAAGCTGGTGCCCCTTCCCTAGCAGCACATGGGTGTTCCTGCTCACAGCCAGCCCCGCTGGATTCACCTTCACAGGGTGAGAGTGACAGCTCTGGGGTGTCTCACACCGCCCCTGACAGATTGGGACCCATGATCATGACCTCGGTTAACCTTTTGTTTTGTTTTGTTTTTTGGAGACAAGATCTCATTATATAGTCTGGGCTGGCCTCGAACTCATGCCTCACCTTCCCAAGTGCTGGCATCACAAGCTTCTTCAACGACACCCAGATCGTTTAATCTTTCTCACCCCTCACATGCTCTGTCTCCAAATATACTCACGCTGGAGGACTAAGACATCAACATACCATTTTGGGGGATGTACTTCATCCTGCAGCCTGGACGTGTAGATCAGAGCTTGCATCTCAGCCTCAGCATTTTCCAGTTGTGTGATCTCCAGCAGATCACTTTGTCTCTCTCGAACCCCAATAGCCAGCAGGGCATGGTGGCACACACCTGTAAGCCCCACAGTCAGAAGGTTGAGGCAGGAAGATCCCTGGGAACTCAAGGCCTACTGGAACTACATAGCGAGACCCTGTCTCAACCCCCCCAATAAAAAAACACACACACACACAAATAAGTAAATATGGCTGGGGTGCAAGCTCAGTGCAAAAGCCCTGGGTTTAATGCCCAGTGTGAAAGGAAACAAAACAAAATCTTAGATTGTCTGTAAAGGTCCACTTAATCCCTCTCATTTTCTTCAGTACTACTCTATGGCAGAAGCCAAGCTGACTAATGCAGCATCTCTAATCTTTTTATTCTCACTGCCATGGAGGTGAGGATCCTTTTAATATTTGCTTTCTCACTCTCCCTGGCAGCCAGATGGGCCCTATTACATGGCTCTGGCCAAGGAGACAAGAGCAGCAGTTTGCCAAGAAGCTTCTGGAAAAGGGTCACGCATTCCTCAGAAAGGGAGCAGATATCACCCTTTCCCCACCCTGCTAGATATGTTGGCTACTTAAAGGGCACCATCCTGAAACTGTGAAGGAAATGCCAGGAAAGTCACAGAGTAAGAGAGTAGCTGGATGTGGTAGAGTTTGCCTGTAATCCCAGCACTCAGGAGGCTGAGGCAGGAAGGTCGTCATGGGTTGAAGGTCAGCCGGGCCAGCCTCAACTACATAGTAAGCGTGTCTCTCAAGAAAAAGAAAAAAAGAAAATCACTGGAGTGGAGTCCTGAACCAATGCCATTTGCAGCTGGCCTCCAGACAGGTTGCAATGAGAAACGTAAACCATTTTTAAGCCCCTACTGATAGATACTAACAGGTTTCCCCCTGTCTTTTTAACTTCTTTGGCAGTACTGGGGATTGAACCCAGGGCTTTCACACTGAGCTACCCTCCAGCCTCTTAGTACTGTGTCCTCCACCTGGCGCATTTCCATCCCTCTCTCCCATGGAGAACGGGACCCCCAGCAGCGGAAGCTGATCCAAGATGCCTGGTGGGGTGGGGCCCACAGCGTCCCTGTATCAGTATCCCACCTTGCACAGGGCAACACACGGCCTCCAGGGACCCTGACAGCTGACAAGTACAACAGGAGGGGAAAGTGACTCCCAGATTGCAGGAAAATCTGCATTTCCCCCTGAAAACCACCGTTATTCCTCCCCTCTGCCCATGACCTTCCAACCCCCCCCCAGGTCAAGAAGCAGCTTGGGCAGTTTATCTCCCACTTCTCTTCTTAGCTGAGCATAAAATTCTCCTCTGCTGTTCAATCTACAGTGAGTCTTGGTATTGGTTCTACAGGTGTTATGGTTGATACACTGTGTCAACTTGAGAAGTCTAGAAGCCTAACTGGGTGACTGGGCAACTCTGCATCCTGGGGTGCAGAGGACAAGCAGTTACCCTTCTAGGATATTGTTCATTGTGTCAATTTGAAAAGGTTGGAACTTTAAGTGATTTAGCAGGGGGCCTGGGTTCCCATTTGTAACATCCTCAGTCTGTGCAAGAGGAGGCCAGGCAGATGGTGAGTGCTCCGCCCACCCCAGGGGAGCAGCCTGCACACTATAAAAGGCAAAGGAGGACAGATTGGGGCTTGGGAGGAGCTCCGCCTTCAGCTTGGAGCCTCCAGCGTGGAGACACCACCTGCAGGCTTTGTCGTTCAGCTTTGTGGCTGACCATTGGAAGCCGATCCTGTAATTTTTTATACAGTTGTGTATCTTGTGTTACATCTGTTTCTCTAGTATCTGACTGATACAACAGGGGGAAAAGATACTGTTTAGAATAGAAAATTGATCCTTAAGTAACATGTGGGAAACGGTTCTCTTGTTTGATTCTGGAGTGTTCTAGGCTTTAGGGTTTTGTTTTGGTTTTTGAGACAGGGTCTTGCTATGTGGTTCAGACTAGCTGTGAACTCAGCAGTGATTTTCCTGCCTCAGCCTCCTGAGTCCTGGGATTACAGGCATGTGCCACCACACCTGGCTGGCTTTAGGGTTTTAAATGTGTTTTTTATGAGACAACTCAGACAAACACACGTTCAGTTCCCAGCAGCTTTAAACAGTTAACCTCGCAGAACTTTTTCCCCGTGAAATAAAAATAATTATTCGATTTCAGTGGTGTTATCAGAAAAAATAAAAACACTCATAAAATGCTCAGCTAAATGGTGCACAATAACTTTCCTGAAATTATTCTTAAAGGAGTACCACAAGGTAATTTTGTGATTATATAGCATAAACGTTTGTTATGTGTTTTGTGTTTTGAGACAGGGTCTCAATACCGTATTTCCCTGAAAATAAGACCTAACTGGAAAATAAGCCCACCCATGATTTTCTCAGGATGCATGTAACATAAACCCAACACAAAAATAAGCCCCAATTAAGATTGTCAGACACATTTGCACGTCCTTTGTGTTGTACCCCAAAATAAAATGAAAATTGTAAAAAGGCAGAAAGAATAAAAAGGCCAAGATGTCTTGGAGGGAAAAGAAGAGAGCGCTTATTTATTTATTTATTTAGGCTGGTAGCGAGAGACACAGAGTGAGGGTAGAATTTACAGTGCTGTGCAACTGGGCTAAGATTTGGGGGTGGTTTATAAAGGGAAAAAACCCGCAAAGATGTGGGGGGCCCACGCCTGTGCATTCCTGGGGAAATGGGACATCCTGTTTTCTCCTTTTTGTAAAGGTCAAAGGGCAAGGCACATACAGAACAGAATGGCAGCGCTAAGAGTTAGATTACAACACCTGCAACACTGGACGGACTACTGAATTATAAAATAATAATATATAATTAAAAATAAATATCATTGACATTAATACTTAAAAAATAAGTGATAGTGTAAATTACATGCACGTGTGCACCTTTGGACACGAGGTAAATGCCTTTGTAAACAGATGACTCAAGATTGGTGAATGACCAGCGTACAGAAACAATGCAGGAAGATCATGCATGCTTTCTGTTGTAGTCAGGTGTTACCAGGGAAACAATTTAACACAGGATGCATAATTTATAGAATTACTTTGTGATAGTCACCAAAGAGTCAAACACAAAAAGTGCAGGAAATCTGTCCACATGCTAAAGACCCAAAAAAATCCTCAGAGACAACAAGGTCCCGAGCTCCTCTGAAGATGAGAACAGCTGAGTTCGTATCAGGAAAGAAACGCGACAAGCTCCTCCAGGAGAGCCACGGGCAACAGGAGAACCAACAACAAGCAGGAGAACCAACAGCACCACTTTTTCACTTCCAGTTCTGCCTTTTATTTGGCAACAATCCTAGGGTGGACCATTCATGCCCAGCACCACGCAGATTCAGTTCAGCTGAGGGTGACGAGTCGACCACAGGCTGTGAGTCCAGCATGCTTGACAAATGAATGTGGTATATATGATATGAATCTTCATAATTCAGCACATGGTGTGTTGTAACCGTGCATTATGAGCAAGCCAAAGAGACAAGTAGTGCTTCCAATAGTTCCATAGGAAGTGGAGCCTCTGGAAATTCATTCTGGAGCTGGGAACTTAGCTCAGTGGCTTAAGTGCCTTCCTGGTGAGTGCTCAGTCCTGAGTTCAATCCCCAATACCAAAAAAACAAAACAAAATGAAAGAAAGAAATTCAGCCTGGAGCTTGAGATTTGGAGGGTTATGACAGTGCTCTGGAAGAAGACCACATGATTGTGTTGAATGAATATAGATTTTTTTACATGAATAAATGTAGGGGTGGGGAGTTTAGCTCAGTGGTATAAGCGCCTGCCTTGCAAGCTTGCCGTCATGAGTTCGATCCCCGGTACCGATTAAAAAAAAAAAAAGAATGAATAAATGTAGATTATTATACATGGATAAATGTACATTGCTATACATGAAAAAATAAGACATCCTGTGAAAATAAGCCCTATTGAGACAGGAGATTAGGGCGTGGTCCAACTGGCTGGGGAGGAGCCATGTCCTGAAAAATCGTGAGACGTGCGCTCAAGAGCAGTTCCCAAGCCCTGTACGTGGACTTCTCCGAGGACTGGAGCAGGTTTTCCACAGGATGGCCCAGACCTGAGAGCCTGGAGAGCCAGCCATATACAAGAGGGCAGCTGCCATTGAGTTTTCAGCACTGTGTGACCAGAATGGTTCTGTAGAGCCGCTTCTCCTTCCTTTAATACAACTTGGCTACCCTTTTGTATTTGCCTTGAGCAATTATTAGCTCAGGGTAGAAAATACCTAGAAACCACCTCACACCAGAAGGAAACTCCGGCAACCTAAAACCCGCTAGCATGAGTATTATGGAGCAAAAATTAGTATAAGACCCCATCATATTTTCTGGGAAATACAGTACATAGTTCAGGCTGAACTTGACTTCGCTATGTAGCCCAGGCTGGCCTGGTACTCTCAGTAACCTTCCTGCCTCAGCCTGCCAAGTGCAGGAACTACAGGCGTGTGCTGCCACACCCACCTAAAAAAGATTTTTTTCTTTTGGTACCAGGGATTGAACTCATGACCATGAGCTTGCAAAGCAGGCACTTATGCCGCTGAGCTAAATCCCCAGCCCCTAAAAAAGATTTAATATAAAAAATTTTTTTAAAGAATACACAGAAAGTAAGAAGTCGCTTTAAAGAGACCTCACTCTCTTCCTCATTACCATATATTCATCCCGAGGTTTTCCTATTGTCATAAAAGCATATTCACAGCAATTTAATATAATGACCCTTTAACTCTAGAATTGACCAACATTGGTTCCATAACATAGATTTTATTCCTATGAACAGAAAGGAGATTTATTTCCTAGAGTAGAGCTAAAGAAAGCAGGCTCAAAAAACAAAAAGCAGATTGATTGTTTCACTTTCTTTGTAAGGTGGAGACTAGGAAATCGAGCAATAGAAAAATAACCCATTGGGATGGGCCTGGTGACACACACCTGTAATCTCAGCACGTGGGAGGCTGAGGCAGGAGACCAATGAGAGTTCAAGTGCAGCCTGGGCTACACAGTGAGTTCCAGGCCAGGCTAACCTGCCTCAAAAAACAAAAACAAAAAACTGGTTGGGTTACACCAGGTTGCTTGAGTTCACTTTTTTTGATTAAGGCAGAAGCAACTTCATACCAGTTCAAAGCTAGTCTAGGAAAACTGGCTGCCATCTCTCTAAAATCCTGATTTCTCTAGATCAGATGAAATTTAGTTTCAGTTTAGTTACTAGAACTTTAACATGAGCGACGACATTTTGATTTTTAGCCTTGTGTGTTTGGCCCCAGAGTAGAAGTTTACCCAAAACCATGGCCTCCTATAACTTGCTTTTTCTGAAATGACTTTCTAGTGCTGAGGATTGAACCCAGCACTCCTGCGTGTCAGGGAACACTCTACCGCTGATCTGCACCCCCACGTCCGAATTTTTATTTAACACTATGCATTCACTAGTGTTAATAAACTCATATGCATATTAAAAGTATACGTGACATACTATACACAATTTGCAAGATATTTATATATTTTGTTGGCAGTATGTTCTGGAGTTTGGTTTATATTTGATACTACTATACACATTTTCTAGATATAAAATATATACATAAGTGCACACAAACTAGCTCAACCTTTAAAGTTGCTCCATAAAACAGTAATAGTAAATTTAGTGAACAATAACAGTAAATTTAGTAACAGCAAATTTCTATTATCAACAGTTGCTTAGACTATTTTTAAATATTTGTTTTTTTGAGACAGAGTCTTACTATGTAGTCCAGGCTGGCCTAGAACTCACAGCAATCCTCCTGTCTCAGCCTCCCAAGTGCTGGGATTACAGGTGTGTGTCACCACATCTGGCCTCACATTGACTAATTTAAAATACTGTAAAAATGTTATAATGACTATCTTTATTCTCTTTATGGGAGTGTTTCTTCAGAACAGACTTCAAAAAAGTAGAGTTTCAACTTCATAACATATGTGGATTTAACATTTTAAGAGGCCTGGGGCTGTCACTCCAAGTCTAGTGACAAGCCCCAGCACCACACGCACAGAGTAGAATTGTCCCACACCTTTGGGGACATCGTATTTGCAAAGCGCCATTTCCATCATTCGCTGAGTGTCCCGGAGTAGAGCTAGTTGTCCCAGATAGTGCTCACACCAGTCAGTGTGGCTTTGTGGTGGTGACCAGGTTACGGGGCGCTGCAGCTGACCTGCCCTTACATTCCGAGATGGCTCCTGGGGTGGGCATCTTGGTCCCTCCTCCACCAAGGTCCTCTGCCTTTCCTCTGCTGGGCCTTCCCTCCCCGCCCTGGAGGGAGACACTGAGCTCTCCCGGAAACCCGCACAGGCCGTGAGCCAAAGCCGACCTTCCCTCCTCCAGAACACGGGTGCCGGGAGCCTCAGGGCGGCGAGGAAAGCGACTCAGACGGTGGAGTCAACAAGGGAACTTTTTCTTCTTGCTTTGGTTTCTATGTTAAAATGAGGACCACAGGAATCATCATACCGAGAGAAAGATGCTACACGGGGCGGGCGTGGATACATGGATAATTCTGTCTTCCTTACTGTACTGTTGGATTTATAGTGGTACCAACCTACTGCTGGATAGCAGCTCTTCCATGTTCAAGCCGTGTGATCTTGGGTCAGTCATTCAACCCTTCTGAGCCATAGTTTCGTTTTGTTTTTAAGACTTTTTTATTAGTGGGTCTCTGTAGCCCATGATGGCTACATCGCAGGGAACTGGTCCATGTACCCAACACATCTGTATTTCTTTTCACTCCCCTGCCAGCCACAGTTTCTACCTCTGTAAAACTGAGTTAAACTTTTTTTTTTTTTTTGGGTACCGGGGACTTGAACTCATGACCTAGCGCTTGCCAGGTGGGTGCTTATGCCACTGAGCTAAATCCCTGGCCCGAGTTTAATACCGAGTATGAATGAGGAAACTGCCTAGCACAGTGGACACTTAGTAGGGGCTGGATATGTGTTATTTGGGCCTGAAGTTGTGTCCCTCCAAGTGCTGGAAGCAAGGACTCTGAGGTCTGTTCTGAGTGTGCTGCAAATGGCAGGGACCCTCCCTGGACCCTGTGGTTAAGGGAAGCAAGACAAAACCCCAGGCTCTCCAGCTGGACGTGGTAGTGTAGTCTCAGTACTCTGGAGGCTGAGACAGGAGGATCTACCAGAGTTTGAGGCCAGCCTACTACTACTACTACTACTACTACTAAATGAGCTCAAGGCCAGTCTGGACTATATAGTGAGACCTTGTCTCAAAAAACAAAACCCCCAGGTTTTCCGGTTTTGGAGGTAAGGACACCCTTTCCCTGTCCTCGGCTGTGTTCTCGTTCTGGGCAGTACTGATGATGATGGTGAACTGCTGAGCTTCTCGCAGCTTGCTTTTGTGCTGGAGGAATGGAAAGCAGTGTTGCCGTGAACGCTGATGGGAGTTTTCTTACAAAGAATACCGGGAAGATGCCTGGCTCTTCCTCAGGGTTTCCTGCAGACAATGTGGACGCAGGCAACTGAAGCTAAGCACGGGTTTACACGCATCTCTAGGTCAGCGTAAGGTGTCACTTCAGAGGCCTTAACCTGGGCTCAAGCAGCCTTCCTTGTGCATCCAGCTTACAGTTCTCTTTGGATCTTTGTTCTGTTGAGACAGAATCTTGATAGGTAGTTGAGGCTGACCTTAAACTAGGCAGCCCAGGCTGGGCTTGAATTTTCGGCGATCCTTTTGCCTCGGCCTCCTAAATGCTGGGATCACAGGCATGTGTCATCATGCCCGGCTGATGTCTCCTTTTCCAAAATTTTTTTATGACTACCTACAAGGAGTAACACAGTATTCTATCTTGTTTGTCTGAAAGATCAAATTTTCCTTATTTTATATCCTTATATCACTTTTTTTTTTTAAACCGGGATCAAACTCATGACCTCGTGCTTGCCAGGCAGGTGCTTATGCCACTGAGCTAAATCCCCAGCCCCTCATATCACTCTTAAAACTTATAGTGAACATAAGTTTCTTTTTTTTTTTTGAGAAATAGCACATGTACATTAAATATAAATAGGATACAGTACCAAAGTACAATGTAAAGTAAGCCTTTCTCCTATCCTGGCTGAAGTTCTCCCTGTTAGTAACCTGTGCAGGTACAGGTGTGGGGGAAAACCGGAGTGACTCCCCTCGAATACAGAACAATTGTTCCAACTTGGATTTGGAGACTTATTTCCTTACACTGATTCTGAGAGCTGGCTATGGTATTTCCTTCTCCCTTCAATTGGCTCTAAGCATTGCAAATAAGGCCAGCTGAGGTGCTGGTAGGTAATCTCTAAAGCCATCGGACAGTCTGCAGTGTCTCCTGGCATAGTGCTCTTGGTTAAAGGTATGAGCACAGCAGGATGGTAGAGCCATCAGCTCTGGGGACCACAGCTGGGTATGAGCCTCAAGGTAAAGAGGCTGTGACCCCAGGGCACAAATACTTACCTATCAGAAACTGAGGCTACAGCCTCCTAAAACAATTCAGTTACTACCTTAATTATGCAAATTGAACCTTTTGCACATCCTTATCTCTGCATTTTGTGGAGAGGCTTTTCTTCCCACCTGGCCAGCCAGCTCTGTGATTCCCGCCATCCTCCCTGTCACTCATCCTTGAGCCACTCTCTTCTTCTCCAGATAATAAACGCTGGGAGAGACCTGGGGTCAGGGCCTTTGTTCGCACATCCTCACAGGGATTGGATTTAGGACCCCTTGCCTGCCCTTAATTTAGAATATGTCTTGGTGTCTTTACTTCAGCTGTGGGTTGCATTGGAGGCGGTAGATGGAATTAGCTTGCTGGCATTCCAATAACTCTCCATGAGATTACAAATATAACTTTTTAGATTGTGAGGGAAAACTAGAAAAAGGATGACAATACTTGGATAACTGTACTCAATATTTAGAATTACAGTATATGGGGCAAAATATACAGGAATAAATATGTACAGGTAAGAGTAACACAGTATAGCAATCCATTAATCCATGGTCAGTGCCGGGAATGAGACCCCCCCGCCATGAGAAGGGCGCGACTAGGTGGGGGACATGTTGGAATCGGACAGGAGGAGCCTGAACTGGGAGCAACAGTGACTTCAGTTGGTTCCTCCCTCCCCAGAGAAGATTCATGAGATTTGCTTGGACTGGGCCGTGCCCCTGGCCAGGACCCAATGAGCCGTCCCAAATCAATTCCCTGTGCCTAGCAAGTACTAACCCAGTGAAGGCCCCTGAAGTTTGGCTGATCCAGTGGGGAGCCAAACCTCAGTGACAAGAGCAGGCAGGAGAGGGCGGAGGTCCCTCGCCAGTGTGCTTCGGAGGAAATGTGGCCAACAGGGAAGGGGGCCGGGACCTACACTGTAACCTGTGTGAAGGAAGCCAGGGCCATGACAGGAGAGAGAGGCAGGAGGAGGCTCCCAGCCCAGAACCCTGAGAGCCCTGATCCAGGAGAAAGAAAAACAAGGGAGACTGAGGGTGGCAAACACACAACATCAGACATGGCTTCAATAGACATTAAGAGATATCTTTGGGACCTTGTAGATGATATCAAAACTGAAATATTAAATCAGGTAAAGCAGGATATGAGTAGAAATGCTCTCAGGAAGCATCTCTCAGGATGATACAGATGGAAGAAGGGAGGAACACAAAAAAAGGAGAGAAACATTCAATGAAGAATATAAAGAAAATATGAAGCAGATTCAAAGAGACTACCAGGAAATTAAAAACTCCATTGAAAGCTGGCAAAACTCCTTAAAAGAAACTAAGGATAGACTATCAAAACTTGAAAACAAGTTTGCAATGTGTGATCATGAAAGGAAAGATCTCTTAAAAATAACCAGGAAACGGGCAGTAACAACACAAAGGCTTGAAGATGATAAGAGAATCTACAATTTAAGAATAAGAAATATGAACGAAGAAGCAGGAATACATACAGGCAAATTACAAAGGCTATTCACGGAAATAATTAAGGAAAACTTCCCAAGCCTGGGAAAAGAAAATGACATTTGGTTGTGTGAGGCATACAGAACTCCAGCCACCTACAACCAAAACAGAGCAATACCCAGACATATAATAATCAAGATACCAGAAATTCAATATAAAACAGAATATTAAAAGCCATCAGAGAAAAGAAACAGATTACCTATAAAGGTAAGCCCATCAGAACCACAGCTGACTTTTCGCCACAGACCATCAGATCAAGAAGAGCTTGGAGCGAAGTATTCCAAGCCCTGAAAGAAAATAACCTCCAGCCCAGATTGATGTACCCTGCAAAACTGTCACTAGAAATTAATGGAGAAACAAGATGCTTCCATAACAAAGAGGAGCTGGGGGAGTTTGTGACCATCAATCCAACCCTACAGAGAATACTGAAGGACATTCTAGAGAGAGAGAGAAAAAAAAATACCAGGATTTTAGGAACAGTGGCAGAAAGGCTTCAATGAGTGGGGCAGGAAGTAGAATGAAGGAGAAAACTAGACAAACAAAGGCAGAAAAATAGCATAGCAGAAATGAGGCAGAGAAGGATAACTAGAAACTAACATAGATGGCCTTGATACGCTATCTTGTTAATAGTGCACCAGGATTTAAAACTTACATTACTCACACTACTCTGCTTAGATGTATTATATTCTGTTCTAATCTTTCTACCTGTACTAGATTTGAGGGCACAGATAGTAATCCTGAAAATAATAGGATATAGTACGGTAACTATCTTTAATTTCCTATTAACTTAATCTAAAGTTCTGTAAAACCTACAATGTTTTACCATGACTGATCGTAATTGAATCTGGTTTATTGGATCGCTGTTTTGTATTGATAGATTATATTCAAAGCTGTTACGATTGATAGTATCAAATCTGAGAGTATAGGCAACTGCACTTAAGATGACAAGATCCACTAGAATATCCACTATGGTTTGATTATTATCTGCCTTTGAAGTTTTATACTGTCTACAATGTTTTATTTCACTAATATTGTTATTTACTGCTATATTCAATTATACTGCTATATTCAATTATGCCTGGTGATATAGACAATTCTATTGAAGATAAGAAACAACACAGTAATCATTGTAGATCACCTTGTACTGTGGTTTTATACAACTTTTTGGTTTCATGTTTTTATAGGAATTTGATTTGTTTTGTCTTGCTAAGTTTTGCTTTTCCCTCTAATACAGAAAGGATAGAAATGCATGTAGAGATTCATGCATGTGTAGCTGTTTACACTCTCACTGTTTGACTATCTAGTTTGTATGCTTTAATTTTGTAACTTGAACAACTATTTCTAAAAAGACAATATGTAATTTATTAAGTAGTGATTTCTTATCGTTTATCTTTTTTTTTTAAATTCTGTATTAGCATAACCATGTTGCTAAATTGTTACTGGATCACTGAACTTCTTTGCAGTCTCACTACCTACTTTGTATGCTTTAATTTTGTAACTTGAACAACTATGTCTAAGAAGACAATATGTAATTTATCAACTAGTGATTTCTCACTGCTTTTTCTAAAATTCTGTATTGTTTCTACCCCTTTTTCTGTTTTGCTTATTTTCTTTTTAAATAAAAAATAAGGAAAAAAAAAAGAGTAACAGTACAGCTTAATAGGAAATGATCAGCCCATGGCTTCTTCCTCCCCCAGCTTACACAAAAGCAACTTTTTGGTTTTGCAGTACTGGGGATGGAACCCAGGGCTTTTGCACTGAGGTAATCCCCACCCTGTATTTATTCTTAGTTGGGATGAGGTTTTGCTAACATGCTTGGGCTGAGTTTGAATTTGTGATCCTACTGGCCAGGTGTCTGGCTTGTTGCCTGTCTACACATGGTGTAAAACAGAAACAGCCAGGATGGATATTGTTACACTGTCTTTGTTCACAACCGGTTGAACAGTTGAGATTCATACATTTTTTTTTTTTTCTGGATATACCAGGGTTTCTAATCACTTCTCAGGCCTTATGTGCTGCGTCTGGGGAAATCCCAGCAGGTGACATTCTCAGATGGCTCCTCAACTGTTATTTCCCACCAGCCTTTCCCTGCCCTGCACACTGGGGTCTTTCTCCCTCTTCCCCACCTCTGCCCCTCTCGAGCTCCGGAGGGGGCTGGGAGGACGAAGCAGCCTACCACAGGGGTCTGTAGGTTTCTTAGGACACCACCTGGCTGAGTGAGAAGAGGGCTAGGAGGAGGCTGGAGACGCCTTAGATAGCAAAGCCAGAGCTGCTCAGCCGGCGCACTGCTGACGCCAGGATAAGGGATTCTGTTATCCGGGGTTTGCCAGGGCTTTCCTGGCCTCCATCTGTCGCGGGTCGGGGTTTGTGGTCTTTCTCCCGGGGGCCGCCCCCACTCTCCCATCACTGCCCTAGATGGCTCACAAGTGCCCAGGGGGACGACTGATTACTGATCACGCTCTCAGCCTTCAATGAGGATTATTAAGGCTCCAGCCTCCGGGGCCTGCAGGCTTCTAATCTGGGCGGAGAAACTACCCTAGAGGGTGCCGGCTGGCCTCCTCTGGTGGGAAGAGGGCAGCAGTCACCCGAGGGGGTCCTGCCGGCCTCACCTTCCTTCTTTCTACCGTCTGTGACAGCTCAAGGCTCCTAGAAAAACTTGATTGCATTCTCCCCGGCTCCCCCGAGTCGCTGAGCTGGTACAGAGAAACAAAGCGGCAGAGAGAGTCGCTCCTTCCTCACCTCACCCCAAACAGCACCAGCGGTAATTCCCGCTTCCATTATCCTGAGAGAGGCACAACATGAAATAACAAAAGCCTAAGATAAGAGATTGCTACGCCCTAGGCGGCAGGGCAGGGGTGACCCAGAGATTCGGTGGGAGGCGCCAAGAGCCAGAGGTTGTCCGGCCTTTCAGTTCCAAACGCCGGCCTTACCTGCCACCCTCTTTGCTTTTCCTCTTTTCCTGTGATCTGCAATAAAAGTAGCCACATACTCCTGGGTGTACGTTTGGCAATTCTTTTCCTTCCCCAGGCAGGGCAAGGCGGATGGGCACCCGGAATGTTACTGGCCCATTCAACTGAAACGAACCCACTGGGTTCTCCAGGGTGGAGTTTTCCTGGTGCATTTAGAGAGCTTTGAACTTACAGAGCTCTGCTCTCAATGCACAGGTGGGAATCGAGCCCTCACTAATATTTTCACCTTATTCTTTTTAAACTGCTGCATGATGTTCTATATTCAAGGCACGTCGCCACTAAAAATTTGCCAATTGGTGGACGTTTTCCGTTTTGAGTATAGTAACAGTGCAGTTGCCTTGGGTCAGGCCTCTCAACAAACGGGGCCATCCACGCACAAGTAATCCTGCTCGGCTCACACTTTTAAAAGCGCCTGCCGAATTGCCTCGCAAATACAAGGGTTGTATCCCACCTCTCACTCCACCATCACAGCCCACCAGGCTTAAGTGACAATCTGGAATCTTAAAATTTGCCAGCGTGTGCGGAGCGCTGGCTGCTTGCCGCCTTCCTCGGCGGGAGGAACACTAGGCCTTGGCCGCCTGCAGGGCGAGAGAAGGAAGCTCGGGGACGGCGGAGCACCCGCTCCCGGCCACGCAGTAGCTCGGCCAGGGCTCCTCCGGCCGAGGCCGGACGCCGGCATGTCGTCACACCCGGTGTCGAGAGACAGTCAGAGGAGAGTCCGGGGCGCCCGATCTCCAGGACCCGGCCCAGCCGAACGCGGGTCTGGAGGTGACAAGCAGATTCTGTCAAATCCTGAACGCGTCGAAACACCCCGAGCAGGTGAGTGCAACCATCGGTTTAAATGAAGACAAACTAAAGCCATGCACGCAGGCTTGGGGCTGCAAACGCTGACTGTTGCAGAGTCTCTCCACAGTTTTCTGCACAAAATAAATTGCAAGTCTCCCGGCTCACCCTTCCGGGAGCTCTCCACCGCCCTCACACTGAAGTCCGAGCTCCCGGCGTGGCTGACAGGGCCTCGGAGCTTGCTCGCTGCACAGGGCTTCTCTTTTCCGCTCTCCGCCCGCTGGGTCATCTCGGATCGCGGTCCATGGGGCTCGATCAAGACCGAGGGAGAGAGGTTGAGGCGACAGTACGACTTTGGGGGACCGTAGGGATCTGTCGCAACTTCCGGGGCTCTGCGAATCCTGCGGTGCAGGCGATCGCCCCTCGCGTCCCGACCTCGCCGCGCGGACGGACGCGCGCCTCCCGTGGGCAGCCGGCGCACCGCGCCAAGGGCGGCGACGGACGGCGCCTGCGCGGAGCCGGCCCAGCGGGGAGCGCGCGCTGAGCGCTGCTCTGCAACCCCGCGCATGGCCGCGGCTCGGGCAGGGACCTTGGCCCGGGGCCTGAGCCCCTCTGACAGCCACCCCGCGCGAGGCGCCGGCCGAGGCAGCGCGTGGGTTTAAACTGGTTACAAAAAGGAGGAAGAGACCCGAGAAACTTTGCCATTTGTCTCCCCGCGTGCCGAGGCGCAGGAAAAGGTGGCCTCAGGGGCCGAACTCTTGACAAACGAGGACAGGGAGGGGGACAGGACGCAAGCCGCAGCGAGCCCGGCGTCTCCTTAACGGCCCCAGAGGGAACCACGGCCCTCGGGCTCTGTCTCTTTGGAACCGTCCAACCCCCGTGTCAATCAGTTCCTTAATGCCTTACGATTGGCCAGCGGGCTAACTCGGCTTCTCTGGCTCCCACCTCTTAGTTGCTTGGGGTTTACTTCCCCAAAGTACACGGGCCCCACCTTGTGGCGCAACCATACATGTACGGAACACGGATCTCCGCCCAACGGGAGGCGGTTTAGCCAATAAAAACAGCTCTGTGCAGTTACTGGCTATTACCAGTATCAGTCAGCGAGCTGCCCATCCTTTTTTCCAGTACGGTTTACAGTTATTGGTGTTTGTTAATGCCAATCCGTTACTAGGGAAGCGAGATCCTCAGAGTCTCATAGGTATGAGTCAAAGTCAATCAAGAGCCACGCCTTTATCCTGAGTCAATACCCAATTGTTGTCCGAGGAGCTCAGAGGACGCGGTTGGGATTGGTCATGCGCTCGCCGGACCGGGCCGCATCAAGTTTGGCTGAGACGCCGTTATATACGCCGGCGGCGGAGCACGCGTGTGTGCGGACGCACTTGCGTGAGGGATTTCTGCCACCTTTCGTGCTGTGTAGCAGAGCTTGTTCTTCGCCCGCTCAGCCGCGCAGGTACGCCGGGGTGTGGCGGGGCGGGCGGCCTGTGTACCGGGACGAGGTGGAGAGGTCGTCGTGAGAGAGAGAAGTCTGCGGAGCGGCCGCGCGAGCCGCGTTCCTCCACCCCCACCCCATCGGCCGCCGGAGCGCGCGACGGGCACGCGGCCCCCCCAACCCGCGCCGCCTGGGGCGCGTGGCCGTCTGCCTCGTGCACGCGCCGCGTTAAACGGCCACGCGGGGAGGGAGCGAGCGCGGCCGCCACCCCCGCCGCAGGGCGCTCTGCGCATCCCGGGGTCCCGCTCAGCCGGCTCTGCCCGTCCTCGGCGGGTCGGGCTCGCGCCCTTCGTTCCCCGCGCGGAGAGGGCGGGCGCTGAGCGCCGGGCGCACCGATATCGGGCGCTTCCGGCCTGCGGGCCGGTGACAAAGGGGAAGGCAGGGCTGGGGCCCGCGCACCGCGTCCGTGCAGCTCGGAGTGGCCGCGCTGGCCCCTGCCTACTGCCTGTGAGCGCCGGCAATCGCGAACTCCGGCCTGGGGACGGGAATCTCCCTCCTTGAGAACGTCAGCCTCGGGTGGCCGCGCGTGCATCTTTTTCTCTTTCTCCTTTTTAAGAAGTTTAATTTTGTTTATTTTTGCGGGGCTGGGAATCGAACCTGGAACCTTTGCCCTAGGCTGCCTTGCTAAACCTTTTTTCTGTGTTTTATTTACTTTTTTTTTTTTAGGCAGGTTCTCACTATGTAGTTGGGACTAGCCTTGAACTCAAGTGTGGCCCATGCTGACCTCAAAATGGCCTCAAAGCCATCCTCCTGCCACAGCCTTCTTAGTACTGCGATTTACAGGCATGTGACACCACACTCAACTAGATCTTTCATTTTGAGGGTCTGGCTGCCTCACTACATTGCCCAGGCTGGGTTCCAGTTTGGGCTTTCGCTGCCTCAGTTCCCCCAAAGAGCTGAGTTAAAGACATGGACCACCAGGGCTGGCACTTGGGTTTTCTTTTTGAGACAGGATCCCCGTGTAGTTCAGGATGGCCTCGATTTCTCAGCATTCAAGCTACTACAGTCCTCACTGTGCTGGGATTATAGATGTGCACCACCATGCCAGGTTTGTATTTTAATCAGAAGAGGCTTTTGGGGAAAGATCTTTGAAAAGATTGAACAAAATGAGGTCCAAAATGCCGAGTTTCGTGTGTCTTTTCCAGAATCTGAGTTGAGACTTGAGATTGGAGTGGAAGCGATGGCCCGTTTTTACAGTGTCCTTGCAGTTGGGATCTTCTGTGGGGAGGCCTTTCCTACTTTCAGTTCACTTTTTTAGCATCTACTCCAAGTTCTTGTGTGTAAAGAAAGACACCTTCCTTGCAAGGATTTGAGTTTGTAACCTGGTACACATAATCGTGTTTCAGATTCCAGTATTTGATAGTTTGTTTAGTTTGGGGTTTTGATACAGGGTCTCACTCTGCAGCTCAGGCTGGCCTTGAATTCACTTTATAGCCCAGGCTGGTTTGGAACTCACCGGGATCCTCCTGCCTCAGTCTCTTGGGTGCTGGGATTACAGGCATGCACAACCGCGCCTGGCTGGACTACAGTATTGTATTTTTATTTTATATTTATTTATTTTCCCCAAATTCATTTTATTCCATGGGTTAAAAAAAAAAAACTACATCAAGATTTCAAAACCTGTCAGTCAGGGGTCAGCAGTGGTTGATATATCGCACGTTGTCCTCCCAAAATCATTCACCCAGAGCACAAGACATCATCATTCAATATGGACTACAGTATTTTAAAACTGCTGTACTCTTTGGATTGTAATAAGTGTTCCTACTGTATTTGTATATCTAGTCATTTAACTTTACATTACAGCATTTGTACTTTATAAACAAAACTATAGCAGGTTTTGAGACTAGCCCTTAAGGGTTAACTTTTAGTTGAATGACTTGTAGCCTGTTTTTAAAAGAAATGTACCGATGCTTTTCAGGATCAATCTTTGCATGTGTGTGTGTGTGCACATGTGTGAGTTTTCATTTTGGAAAAATACTGCACATGCTTTTTAAAGAAGTTAGGAAAAGAAGATTCCAAATTGAGAAAATTTAATGTATGTGTTTCTGTTCAGCAGCTATTTTCCCATAGAAGGATTAAAATACTTGATGCACATATTCATTGTTGTTGCCATAAATAACAGATTGTTTTAAAGCATAACAAGGTTTTGCTTGAACTTGACTTGTGTCTCTGTTCATTTCGATTTGGAGAAAAACTTAGGCTAGCATTTTTGTTTGAGGCCAGCCTGCACTATGTAGTGAGAACTTGTCTCCAAAACAAAACACTATGAGCTACATTTAAACTAAGTTTATTTAGCTGTTCTTACCATTTGCACCAGTAAAAAACACGTATGAATGAAATTATGTTCCATGTTAACTGAGGGAAAATTTTATTACTATCACCTTCAAATATGAAGGAAAACACTACTATTTTGGCCTGTGGTAAATGGTTCTTACTTGGGTGGGAATAATGAACATTGTGATTATTGACAAAATTGGTACTGAACTGAATGATCACGCATCAATTTGTCAGGGCAATTGAAACAGACTGGGGTCATAAAACTTAGGGTCTCCCTCTACCCAGCCAGGTCATAGGTTACTTTTGTTGACTGCCATGCCTTTCAGAGTAAGCTGACAGGTGGAAAAATAGGCAGTTCTTTGTTTTCCAGTTCATAGCCAGTTTGCTATTTTCAGTTGCTAGTTCACTTTAGGAACATTAGGAGACGTTGGTAATGTTTATTCTTGGCTTACTTTAAAGCAGTTTTGTTCACAGTATACATTTTTATAAAAGTTACTTCAGTACTTCACATAGGAAATAAGAGGCACAAGTTAGGTATTACATTTTTATAGGTTTATGAATGCATGTGGTTCTTTGGATGGATGAGGCCAATGTTAAAAGATGCAGTTTAGAGTTGGGGAGTTAACTCAGTGGCACAAGCACCTGACTGGCAAGCACAAGGTCGTGACTTCAATCCCTAGAGCCTGACTAAAATCAAAATTTGCTTTTTGTCAATTTAATGAAACTGCCTATTATGTAGTCTTAATATTCCGGCATACTGGTTTTGTTTTTTAAAGGTCATGCTCTTCATTTAATTGCATGTGCTTTTCCATTGTCTGTAAGCCCTCCTGACTTTACAAAGGGAATAGTTGTGAAAGTATGAGATCAAAAAAAGAACAGCCCTTCCCCCAGCCCCAGTGAGTTGTCAGCAGTTAGTGGAAAAACCTATACTGTCCTTCCAAACTCCAGAGTTAAATTTAGATTCAGCAACTGGAGTCCCACTTGCAGGAGTGATCCCCTCTGGCAGCCTACATGGTTTATATTTTTGCGTTTCAAAAATCACCTTTCCGATTACTCTTTGTTTATAGACACTTTATCCTGCCTTATTTGGGAAGACTTGAGTTACAAGGTGGGAGAGAGGTTTAAAAGCTACAAAGAGTGATACTGAAAAGCTTGTGATGCAAGCAAAAAGCAGAAACAGCTGGTGTGATGGGGCACACCGAGAGTCCCAGCCCTTGGGAGGCCGAGGCAGGAGGCTGGCAGTGAATTTGTAGCCAGCTTGGGATAGATAGTGAGACTGTATCTTAAAAAAGAAGCAAAAAGCAGTGTATGTTTCTTTGTCCACAGGCTTTGGCCTGTAAGTGGAATCTTACTGGAGTAATGCTTTTTGGCATATGTGCTGTATTTAGGTATCCAATAAAAAGTAAAAATTAAAGGTGAGTCAGAGAAAACTGCTTTTTTGGACTGAGATAGTTTTTGTTTTTGTTCTTGGAGAGAGTCTCACTATGTAGTTCAGGCTGGCCTTGAACTCATGGTAATCCTCCTGCCTCAGCCTCTTGCATGCTAGAATTACTCTAGGTAGATGTGTGCTAGGAAGCCCAGATTTCAGAAGTTACCACCAGTGCCTAATGGTGATTATTGACTTATCATTCCTTGTTTGTTACTTTGAATTCTTTATAAGGAAGACTTCTGCTCAGTGATTGATATAATCACTATAGACTTTGGGCTGTATCTAGTATTACGGTTTTTCTTTACTTTGTTGCCCACATTATTTCAGCATTGTCTTTTGTGGTTTTTTGATAGTTTTTTCCTTTTTTAGACAGCACTTTCTTCTCCTTGTGCTTTTTGGGACAGGATCTCCCTGGCCTTGAACTCAGTCTTGCTGGTGCAGGGGTTCCAGGCTTTGCCTGCTAAGCATTTTCAGTCTTGCCTTAATTATCCAGTATTTGAGGCTGACCCGCCTGGCATCGATGGTTTCCAAGGAGCTGTCAGGGAGAATGAGTAGTTCTGCAGGTGTTGTGGGGAGCAGTGGGTAAAGCAGGTCCCCCTGGTGCTGCTGCTGCTTCCTGGCCTCCTGTGAAGTTTCCCTGGGTCTGGGAGGACAGACATAGTTGTTTCACTTGGAATTTAGGTAACTGAGTTTCAAATACTTGGATACATGGTGTAACCCTGAAGCATATATATGCTAGATTTGTGCAGTTTTTCCCCCTGGGGTTGGAGTCACCCCCCCCCCCCCCCCCGTTTCTCCTACTGAGGGTTGACTCTGGTCACATTGGGTTATATCCCATTTTTTATTTTTTCATGTCTGAGATGGAATCTTTTTGAGTCGCTGAAATTGCCCAGGCTGGATTGAACTGCCTCTTTTTTGTCTTTTTGAGACAGGGTCTCGCTATGCAGTTTATGCTGGCCTTGAGCTCACTGTGTAGCCCAGGCTGGCCTTTAACTTGAGGCAGTCCTCCTGCCTCAGCCTCTTAGAATGCTGGGATGACAGGAGTGCACTGCCAGGCTATTTTCCTAGTGTGTTTTTAATACATTTATAAAATAAAAAGACTGTTTAAATGTCACTGCACTCAAATTTGATAGTTAGCATTTTGGATTGCATCTGTTTATTTAGGTACCGGGAATCAAACTTAGGAATTCATGCTTGGCAGGCATCCTCTGCCACTGAGCTAAATCCCAGGCCCCTGGATTGCTTTTAAAGATTGAAACATTTTACTTCTTCAGTTTCCATCTTCCCTCTGGAGACCTTTATTGTGTCTTTCTGTAGTACTTGCCCATGTGCCCTGCCAGTACCTGACACCCAACCCTTAAGTGGGGTCTGTTTGGGCTCCTGGTTCGGGAGGCAGTTTCAGTCGAGGCGGGCACTGTGTGTAGGAAGGGCCCCGCGAAGGGCCTGGGCTGAGAACTGCTTGTGTCTTGGTGGCCAGGGAGGGAGAGGGACAGGAAGAGGATGAGGGAGAAAACCCTTCCGGATCATGACTGCCTTCCCAAATTCACAGCTAGCTGCAGTGCCCGCGGGCCAGTTACTGTCTAAGAGCTTTGCCCAAGTGTCTGAGAGCTTTAGGCAACAAGGAGCCAAAATGTGCTGTGGGGTTGAACCCAGGGCCCCTTGTACCCAGATGAGGACTCTTGCCAGTCCACATCCCTGGGCTTATGGGGTAAAGCACTTTTTCAGATACTGCTTAACCTTAGTGCTGTGGGAGACTGAAGCAGGTGCTTCCAAAGTTCGTGTTCAGTCTGGGCAATTCTGCAGCATAGGGAAACCCTATCCAAATATAAGCATGGCTAGGAATGTAGCTCTGTGCGAACGTCCCTATTCAATCTCTCAGTGACATTAAAATGCAGTTAAAAAACAGCTTTGCTGAGGTAAATGCACATGTTTGAAGTATAGGCTGGTGACTTTTGGCATGCCTGTACTGTGGAGCCACACAGAGCAGGTAATGAAGCAGTTCACCCCAGCTTTCTTCCATTCTCTTTCCTGTCAGTTGTCTTCCTGCTTCAGGCGATCCATGTTTCTGTCATTGTGGATTTTTTTCCTTTTCGTCATACCTGAAATTGAATCCAGGGTCATCGCCCTGAAGCTAGAACACACCAGCATTCTTTTTGTTTGAGACAGGGTAGTTAAGTCCCCAGGCTGGGCTTGAATTTACCAGTTCTGTTGCCTCAGCCTTCCAGAGTCCTGGAGTTATAGGAGTGTAGCCTGCCACGTGCCCAGCTTCTGGAATTTTTCTAAGAGCTTGGCATAATTAGTTCCTATGACGTACCCATGGCACCTGTCTCAGAAGACAGTTTAGAGAGTGGAGCTGGAACCTCAGGAAACAGCAGTGTCCAGGCAAGGAGTGACCGCCACTCCCAGCATACCACATCAGTGCTTGGTGATACCTGACTGGGTCTGTGGGAGACCACTCCAGGGACTCCCCTTGAATGCAAAACAATTGCTGCAGCCTCGATTATAGAGAGACTTCCTTGTACTGATACATACCTCGCTGACTATGGTATCTTCTCTCTTCAATTGGCTCTAAGCATTGCAAATAAGGCTAGCCCAGGTACTGATATGTAATCTCTAAAGCCATCAGACAGTCTCCTGTTTCCTTGCTAGTGCTCTCTGGCAGGATGTTAGAGCCAGTCAGCTCCAGGAATGTCAGCTGGGTATGAGCCTCTAGGGAAAGAGGCTGTGACTGCTCAGGGCACAAAAGTTTACATAACAGAAACCCAAGCACCAGCCTCCTAAAACAATTCAGTTGCTGCCTTAATTGAATTATGCAAATTGAACCTTCTGCACATCTTTATCTCTGCATTTTGCAGAGATGCTGGGCCAGCCTAATTTACAATGCTTAGAGCCAATTGAAGAGAAAAGAATGCCATAGCCAACTCTCTACATATCAGTAAAAGGAAAGAAGTCTCCTATCAAAGTTGCAACAATTGTTTTGCGTTCAAGGGGAGTCACTGGAGTTGTCTCCCACAGGGTCGAGTGAAATTTTGAAGCATCATTATTGGAAAAGTACAGGAAAATGTCCTTTCAAAAACCCCAGACCCAGATGTAGTGGCACATGGCTGTAATCTCGGCAGTTGGGAGGCTGAAGCAGGAGGATCCCTTGTGAGTTCAAGGCCACCTGGGCTAGGTAATGAGACCTTGACTCAGAAAAGCAAACCTCCCCCAAATATATTTCAAAAACCTCAGAGGTTACTGAGCAGCTAGGATTAGCTTGTATTGGCCCCCCCCCCCTTTAAGCTCATTATGTAGCCCAGGCTGGCAAGTGCAGGGATTATAGGCATGTGCTACCATATCCATGTGGGTATGTTTCTGAACCCTTTTTTTTTTTTTTTGTCTTTTTGAGTCAGGGTCTTACTGTGCAGTGCAGGCTGACCTTGAGCTCTTTTTGTAGCCCAGGCTGCCGTCAGACATGTGACAGTCCTGCTTCAGCTTCCCGTGTGCTGGGATTACAGGTGTGGTCCGACACTGAATGCTGTTTTTGTTGCGTGTCCATTTTTATATCAAACTTAATAAAAATCTGTTTATGTGTGTACTATGAGTAGGTAACATTTAGTATTGGTTTGCGTAGCTTAATAAAAACAATTTGATCATTTCAGGCTGTAATAGTGTGTTTGGCAACCAGCTTTTGTCTTTCGAGTATTGGATATTAAACTTGGAATGCTGAACTGCACCTCCAGTCCTTTTTGCTTTATTTTGAGGCACAGTCTCACTAAATTGTTGCAGGCTGGCTTTGAACTTGCCATCCTCCTGCCTCTGCCTCTCCAGCACAGGGCATTTCGGACTCGTGCCATCCAGCCTTTTTATTTTAACATTGTCTTTCATACTAACATTGTTTTTGAGCTCTAGCCCATAACCTTCTGACAGCTACAAACAGGGTTACAGTCCAGTGTTTTGGTTTGCACAGAGCATTCCTATTTTATACTCCAGTTAATCTGCTGTGATTACTGATAGAGTCAGTTTTAAATCTTATGGTAGCATATGTCATTGGCTTAGGGAAGGAGGTTTCCATGGGGAAGAAGGCAGAGTTTATCCTATATCTTCCATTCGATGGACAAGTGGGTTGTTAGTCGTCTTATACAAGGAGGCTAGCAGTTCTGTTTGTCTTTTGTTTGTTTCTCTGAATTTTTGAGACAGGGCCTCACTATGAAGTTCAGGCTGTCCTTGAACTCACTGGGTGGCCCAGGCTGGCCTTGAACCTGAGGCAATCCCCCTGCCTCAGCCTCCTGAGTGCTGGCATTACAGGTGTGCACCATCATGCCCAACCTTGTTTCTGTCTTACACAAGTGAGTGTTCCTTATATCCAAATGGGTTTGGAATTGCTGGATTTGTCAGCATTAAATCACAAAAATAACCAGGTGTGGTGTTCCAGCGTTTGCAGGGCTGAGGAGAACAGCAGAGGAAACGCAGGCTGCTCACTTGCAGCTGGTTCTCCACTCTGGTAGTGTGCTGAGGCTTCTTTTCCTGCCTGCTTACCAGGATTTGGTACTGACTCAGGTTTTGCTAAGCACGCTGAAGTATCGGTGTGGTGGCGCACTCCTGTAGTCCAGCACTTAGGCTGAGGCAGCAGGGTCACTGAGCTGAAGGCTAGTCTGAACTATACACTGCGAGACCCTGTCTCAAAAAAAAAGTCTGAGGCTCAGTTGTGAAGTGATTTAGTAGTAAATTATAAGTGCCAGTTACACTTCTTTCTTCTCTTACCCCCCTTGTTTTTTTCTGAGACAGGATCCCAGCCCTGTAGTGCAGGCTGACCTTGAACTCACTGTGTAGCCTATGCTGGCCTCGGCAGTACTCCTGCCTCAGCCTCCTGAGTGCGGGGATTATAGGTGTGCCCCCACCATGCCCTTTGAGAAAGTCCTAAGCCATGATTGTGGGAAGAGTTGCTCTTGACAGTTGAAAGAACAACAGCGGCTTGTTGTGTGCTCGTGGTTTGGGGGTGTTCTTCCAGGGGAGCCTGCAGTGCAGACACCCCTTCCTGCTGCATGAAGGGGAGGGATCTGGGGGAGGAGGAGGGAGGGTCTGGTAACCCAGGAGGAATCTTAGAACTGTGAACGGTGGGTGCATGTGCTTTCCTTGAACAGCACAGCTTTGTAAAAGGCGTGTTAGAACTGGTAACTGTCCTTCTGTGATGAATTTATCTTGGTTTACTTTCATTATTTTAGATTTGATAGAATTGAGAATGACGAATAAAGTGAGATTAAAGGGTTTTTTAGAATTTATTACAAGTCATGTTTGTATTTTATATTTGGTTCAAAAGGTTTTATAAAACAAACTATAATTAGAATCCATAGAGATTATGTGAATTCTAGTCTTTTGGGACTCAAGTCATAAGAATTTTGTGCATTCTCACTTTACTGAGAATGATTAAAGGCTTCTTTTTTTAAACTGAAAATTATCATTATTTACACAATTTTCGCCATGTGGTCTTACACTGCCTAAGGGCTGAGAGGTGTCCCTGCTCTTTAGGGTGCTTTACCTCGGAGTGGCCTGTTGGGCTTGTAGACCAGAGCAGAGCACCCAGTGCAAAGCCCTGGGTTCCTTCCTCAAAACCCCACAAGCAGACCTTTAATTACTCATGTGTATTAGGATTTTTTTTTTTAGTGTGGAAGTACTTCAGAGGTTTTTAGGTGTAATATGCATGAGTAAAATACACAGAATTCAATTTTTTTTTTTTGGTACCGGGGAATCGAACTCATGACCTGCAAGCGCTTATGCCTCTGAGCTAAATCCCTGGCCCACAGAGTCCAATTTTAAAGGTTTGTGTATTCATGCAGCCATCCCCTACAGGAGGTGCTGTGCTGCTGAGCTGTGTCCCTGGGCCTGTGTGTCACTGTAGGATCCACGTATTCTTCCTGCTGCTGTCATTACTGTGGCTGCAGGCAGACCCTTCCAGTGTGATGGGATCTGTTGGTACTGGTGCAGGGGGTGCACTTTTATTAAAAGTACTGAGGAAGAGTTACAAGAGCTAAGTGTGCTGTTAGGAGGATGGTTGGAGCAACATAATGTGACCCTCCCCTCTCAGAGGAAAGGGAAAAATGCATACATGAACTAGATTAAAGTTAACCTATCTCTTCAAATTGCCTGTTTTCAAATGATCAGAGTTCATGTTGCCATCATGTTCAAGCAAACAGAACCAGGCCTAGTGGTGCCTGTGATCCCAGCACTCTGGGAAGCTGAGGCAGGAGGATCATGCAGGTGGGCAACTTGTGGGGACCCTGTCTCAAAGTAAAAATTACATAGGGATGTAGCTCAGTGTGAAGGCCCTGTGTTGAGCTCTGTAGTAGCACCACCAAAAAACAAACTACCCAAGAAGCTGGACTATATCATGTAGAATTTGTTCTCAGGTTAGACATAACTTGATGTTAACTTTTTTTCCCCAGGTTGAATTGACCAAAGCAATGGTGATGGAGAAGCCGAGTCCCCTGCTGGTCGGGCGGGAGTTTGTGAGACAGTATTACACGCTGCTGAACCAGGCCCCCGACATGCTGCACCGGTACGGCGCTTGCATCTCACGCTGTCATCCTACTCCCACCATGAACCGTGTAGGATTGCTGTGTGACAGCTGTGGTTTGAATCCAGAGCCTTCACACTGCTGCGTCCCCACCCCTTTTTTGTGTTTTTTATTTTGGGATGGGATTTTGCTAAGTTGCCTGTGTTGGGCTCAAACTTGGGGTCCTCCTACCTCAGCCAGCCAGAGTGCTGGGATGACAGGCGTGTGTCACCAGACCTATCACACAAGACAACTTTTTAAATGACATATTAGAGAAATATTCTTTACCTGAACTTGTAATATCTAAAAATGTAAAAAGATATGTCTTCGGTACTTTTCTTTCAGGTACCCAGAGTTAAAGGGGGGAAAGGTTTATTTATCTCACAGTTTGTGGAGGTTTCTTTCAGTCCATACTCAGCTGGCTCCATGGCAGAGGGCGTGGAGGTGGAAAATAGCAGAAGCAACAAGGGAGAGCTAAACATGCCTCTTTCTGTCCCTTATGTTGTGTGTGGCGCAGGTTAGGGTTAGGGCAGTGACGATTCAGCCAGTGGACTGATCCAGCCATTATCTGCCCTTAGCCCCAGTGTTAACACTATGAATTAGTCACACAGACTAGCTTCAGCCACCTCTTAAGAAAAACCCCTATGGCGTCACGTGGCGTTGAGGGGCTATCTAGACACACACCACAGCAGGGTGATCACCCAGTATTTAGGAAGACATGTATTGAAAGCTGGCTGTGGTCATGCTTGCCCTTAATTCTCTCACTTGCAGGGTGCCACAGCTCAAGTTGGAGATTAGCTGCAGAGTAAGCTCTGGCCCAGTCCTGACTTTCTCCTCTCTGAAAAGAGAGAGAAGAATAAAACTGGGTTCAAGAATGTTCTTTAATAACTTGTTTTTGTGTTAATGTGATAAAAATTTGAGTATCTTCAGTAGAAACAATGTATGCTTGTTACAAGTTTGTGTGCAGATGTATAAAATTTGAGAAGGTAGCTGGGTGTGGTGGTGCACACCTGTAACCCAAGCACTTGGGAGGCTGAGGCAGGAGGATTGCTGTGAGTTGGAGGCTAGCCTGAACTATATAGTGAGACCTTGACTCAAAAAACAAAACCAAACAAAACCCCCCCAACACAACTTGTAAGGCTGAGGGTGTACCTCAGTGGTAGAATAGTTGCCATGCAAGAGACCCTGGTTCAATTCCAGCACTGTAAAAAATAGAGATGATGGAAATATTTGGTAATACTACACTAAACAGTTTTCTGTGTAGATAAAAATATGTTTCACAACTGTCCTTTTTAGATGATAATCTGAGGTCACTTTTCTTGTGTTTTTGGTACTAGCAGTCAAACTCACAGCCTCGCACTTGCCAAGCAGGTGCTATGCTACTGAGCTAAGTCCTTGGCCCTTGAGGTCACTTTTCCAGGCAACACATGTATCATGTTAATTTTGTGGCTAAAAAGGAACAGCATACAGTATTTAATTTTCTAATAATGCATATTACCCCATACTTCCTTTTATAGAGTTGCATTGTATAAAAATGTCTATGTGGACTTGTAGAAAAATTTCATGTTATAAAGTGTGTATATGCTAAACCAGAGCTGTTTTTTTCTTTATAGTTTGAACAACATGTTACCTGATTATGAGATATAAAAGAAAATTTATAAGTTCATTTTTAGGCCACAATTGGGTTTGTTCTGAAAATGAAAATGCTTTTTTTGGGGGCCTTATATCTAAAACACTTTACCTGTTTCTTCATGTTTACCATTTCATAAGGCATAGTAACTTAGATGTAGAAACTCGGGGCTTAGAATCTGAGGACACCTGTCTATTACGGGGTAGAGCAAGCCTCCAAACTGTGTAAACTGGTCTTTTTTGTTGTTTTATGCTCTTAGAAGTTACAAATTTGTAGTTTTCAAAAAGAGGATTTGGAAGAACCTAATTGAAGGCATTACTGTGTTTCTTGTCTTTATTGTTACTCAAGATTTATCCCTTCATCCCACATTTATTTTTTTCTTTCCTTTGAGAGAGGGTCTCACTGTGCAGTTCAGGCTGGCCTCGAAGGCACTCTAGCCAGGCAGGCCCCGAAGGCACTCTAGCCAGGCGGGCCTCGAAGGCACTCTGTAGCCAGGCGGGCCTCGAAGGCACTCTGTAGCCAGGCTGGCCTCGAAGACACTCTGTAGCCA